>PVKS010035290.1:0-20191 GCA_004027875.1 Aplodontia rufa
GTCTCTAGTGAAGACGCCACACGCGAACCAGCGTGGTGAGTGGAGCGTCAGGTGGGTCGCCTCACTCTCATGGGATTGTGTCTGATTTGATTGAGTTAGAAATTTTATTTTCTTATTACTTAAGTGCAATAAAATGTGTTTTTTCATGTTAAAAAATTATTCTTTGAAAACAAAGAAAAAATGAGGAAAACCTCAGATCAACTGAGGAAATTCACCACTAGCTAAAAATGGCATAAAACCATACTTAACGGTGAGGTGGATGCTTTGCCTCTGGGCTTAGAAACAAGATAAGGATATCTGTTCTTGTTACTTCTATTCAACAGTATACTGGAGATGGTAGCCAGGATAATGAGGCAAGAAAAAGAAACCAGTGCATTGCAATCGAAAAGGAAGAAGTAATTCTCTTGACAGACTACATGATCTGATCTTGTATATAGACAGTCCTAAGGAACACACACACACACACACACACACACACACACACACACAGAACTGTTTGTGTCCATGCAAGACCAATACAGTCATCCCTAAGTATCTGTGGGAGTTAGATCCTAAATCCCCTGCAGACACCCAAATCATATTTGTTCAAGTCCCTTAAACAAAATGATATATTTGATTTATACATACCTATGCACATCTTCCCATATACTTTAAAACATCTCTAGATTACTTATAATACCTGATGCAATGTAAATGCTATTCAAATAGTTGTTATACTCTATTAATGCTTAGGAAATAATGACAGAAAAAGTCTATTATGTGTTTGGCACAGATGCAATTTTTTTTCCTGAATATTTTCAATCCTGGTTTGTTCATGTATGGGTGTGCAACCCGTGGATCTGTAGGACTGACTGTTTATAAACATGAGTTGCAGTTATACATACCAACAGTGAACAATTTGGAAACAAAATTAGAAAGAATTCTTTATGCAATAGCTTCAAGAACAAAATAACTAGGAATAGATTTTAAAACATATAGGACTCTCATGCTGAAAACTACCAAACATCATTGTAAGAAATGAAAGAAGAGCTAGGCAAATGGCAAGACAACTCATGTTCCTGTATCAGAAGACTAAATATTGTTAGGATGGCAATAATCCCCAAATTGATCTACAGATTAAACACAATTCCTGTCAAAATATCAACTGCTTTTATTTGCAGCAATTAGCAAGCTAATTGCAATTCACATGGAAATGCGAAAGTCAGGATAGCCAAAAACCAAACCAAAAAAACCAACAAAAATAAAATTGAAACAAAACTTTGAAATAAGAACAAAGAATGAGAATTCACTTTTTTATTTTAAATCTTACCACCAAATTATTAATTAATACAGTGTGGTGCTAGTTTAAGGATAGATACATAGATCAATGGAATAAAATTGCAATTTTCAGAAATAGACCCTTCTGGTCAATTAATTTTCAACAGGAGTGCCAAGACCATCCAAAGGAGGGGAAAAGAGGCTATTCAACATAAAGTTCTTGGATATCCATATCCAAAGGAAGAAATTTAGGTCCTTACCTCATAAAATAGAAGAAAATTAACTTACAATTAATCATAAAGCTAGACACAGTGGTGCATGCTTTTAATCCCAGCTCCTTTGGGAGACTGAGGTGGGAGGATCACCCATTTGAGGCCTGCCTGGGCAACTTAACAAGACCTTGTCTCCAAATAGAAGGAAAAAGAGCTGCGATGTGGTCAGTTATAGAGTGCTCCTGGGTTCAATCCTTGGCGCCCAAAACAAAACAAAACAAAACAATTACAGGCCTAAATAAAAAGAGCTAATGCTATAAGATGCTTAGAAGAAAGCATAGGAGTAATCTTTAGGATTTTGGATTAGGCAATGGCTTCTTCTTCAAAGTGACACTAAAGGCACAAGTGACAAAAATATATACAAGTGGACTTAATCAGAATTAAAAACCTTTGTGATTGAAAGGAAATCATTAAGAATGTGAAAAGACCACATAAAAAAGATAGTATCTATAAATCAAATATCTGATAAGGGATTTCTATCTAGAGTATATAATTATTATAGCTCAACAATAAAAAGACAAACAAATTTAAAAAGGGAAAAGGATTTGAATAGACATTACTCCAAAAAAGAATTGCAAATGACCAATAAACACATGAAAAGATTCACAACATCACTAGCTATTAGGGAAATGTGGAATTAAAACTATAACAAAATACTATTTTATTACCATTAATATGGCTAAAATAGAAAAGACAGTAACAAGTGTTGACAAAGATGTGGAGAAATTTTAATCCTCACATATTACTGGTGGGACTGCAAAATGGTGCAATGGTTTTGTAAAATAGGAAAAAATAAGTTTAGAATTATCATATGAACCAGAAATTCCACTATTAGGTATACAACAAAGAGAAAAGAAAACTATGTCCATGTAAAATATTATATATGAATGTTTCTAGTAATATAATTAGTAACCAAAAATATAAACAACCTAAATGTCCATTAACTGACAAATGGATAAATAAATAATTGAACGGGTAAATGATACATCCATAAAATGGAATAAAAATTTTTGAATAAAATGGAATTAAGTACTTACGTATACTGCAATATGGATGAACTTTGAAAACATTATGCTAAATGAAATAAACCAACTTAAAAAGACCAGATATTATATGACTTTATTTCTGTGAAATGTAATATGTAGACTCTTGGGAGAAAGAGAAAAAAGCAGGGGTGAGAGTGATGTGGGGAATGATTGCTAATAAGATGGAGCTCCTTTTGGTGATAGTAGATGCTCTAGAATTTCATCATAAAGATGGTCACATAATTCTGTGAATATAATAAATATCATGGAACTGTACATCTTAAAAGAGAGAATGGAATAGTAGGTGAATTATTATTTTTATTAAAAACAGTGGGGTATAATTTGGGTCACTCATGGTTCACCTTCCCTTTTTTTCCTCCTTGGACAACTTAGAAGTTACCAAGCTGCTGGAAGCTCTGCAGAACATGATGGTGACAGCAAGTGACATCTCAGGGGTGGCTTTTAAGGCACCGGGAGCAATAGCCTGAGGATAATCAGAGTTGTTAGGCTACTGTCCAACCCCGAAAAGGCAAAGCAACCTGATTCTGTCCATCAGGGACACTGGTGACTTGAGTTGTGGATGAATGCTCTACAAAGTTTTAACATTCTCTCTTACACTTTAAATTTTGAGCCCAATCAAGAACATCTTTCAAACTCATGCTATTTTGAACATAATTAAAGTAGAACTTTTAAACTGGAAGAATTTGAGGCCTCTGGTCAGTGACCAGAGGGGGAAAACCATTTTTTTGTGTGTGTTTGTATGTGACCTGAAAATTTCTATAGTGTTAAATGAAAATAATTTCTTTAGATGAGAATAAATGAGAGGCAAATAACTAAATTTGATGCTTTGGGTAAATACAATTCAGCAACCAAACACATACTTTCTCCTATTTTCTACTAGAATTATAGTGGAAGACTATCTCCATGTAGTAACGGTTCTACAGACTTCAAAGATATGCGAATTCTTTAAACTTGAGACAGAACACACTCTGTTATTTTTTTATATTAATGTTCTGTAATAACCATTTTTTTTGTCCCTGGAGCAAATAGAGGCACCAAATTAATCATGTTTCCTAGATGCTTCTATGTGAGACAGAAGGAAACCATGTTAATACCGCTGTTAATTAACAGTGCCCTTCATCGCTGACTTTACCCCTCCTCAAGCTGAACCTCTGTTTTCTGATTGGTTTGTCAGCATTCCAAGCTACAATTTTATTTCTTTAAGTTTAGGGAGAGACACTTTTGCAAGGAAGAGACTAGTGCCCCGATTATACTTTCTCAAAGCCTTCTGTGGACTACCAGAAAGGGACACTAATTTTACTATATATAATATATATATATATATAATATATATATATATATATATATATATATATATATATACATACACATACACACACTCGCGCACGCACACACACACATGTATGTATGAGAGGGACAGTGAGAGACAGAGAGAGAGAAAGAGGGAACCAATTTTATTTAGTTTTTCACATGGCTTTCGTTGCTCTGACACTTCGTTGTGCATGTGGTGCTGGGGTTACTGCCAGGCAAGCTCAGTAACTGTGAGCCACAGCTCCAGACCCTGTGCATCTGATCTTAACAAGCTCCAAATCTATATTGTGTTGATCAGTGCTTGCCCAAAAGAGCTCAGGTCAACAGTGGTACAAATCCACCAACTTCAGCATTCCTGGCTTTCCTTGGCTGCAGCTCCGCTCCTGCCTCTCTGTACTTTGTCCTCACTGTGATGTCCTTCTCCTGCCTTCCCCAGACCCTGGCAGGGGATTACAGATTAGCACCAAGTGCTACTCTCTGCAGTTTCCCCACTCTGGTAAGCAGCACTCCCCAGTCAGCCTGCAGGTCACCACGAGAATTCTTTGCAAGGAGCAAGCTTTCCTTAGTCACAGTCACTTGTTAAGAAGAGACGTTTTCTCTTTTGAGTTGTTTGGTATGCGGTACCAGTCATTCCTTCTGTTCTGAAAAGCTCACACAAAAGTACGATCATTTAATTCCAGGATGCTTAGGACCACATAATAACACCTTTGGTTTTGTCTTTCCAAAACAAATTTAGTGCCTGTGAAAGGGACCAAGTTAGATGAGTGGCAAGTGATAAAGACTGAAGCTTATCTGTGTGGAATTACTGATGTAGTAAAGAGCCATATAATTTTCCCTGTTCTGTACCAACTAAATCTTACGAAGGGTTAGGAGAATAATATTTCATCACTTTTAGCTTTCCAATAATACCAAACAATATATCAAATGGAAGGAGTCTTAAGATTTTCTTCAGATAAACATGTCCCAAACTAGTTTTTATTGGAAGTTGTTCTTATGTGATGTTGGTGTTGGTATATATTCCTGAAAACTAGAAAGTTTTGATGGTCAAATACATTTGATACATTTGGGCTAAGTCAAAACAAATTGATTTCTTTCCTGCAGGGATTCACAGAATCTTTACTAATATTAGTGCATTTTTTGAAACCCTTAAACGCAGCTGCGTTTTTAAAAATTGTGATTATTTTCTGTGATTATTTGCCAATCTCCTTAAAATTGGTTTTTATGTTTTTATTCATACATTATAGTTATACATAACTGTGGGGTTCACTTTGATATATTCATGCATGCATGTTTATATTTTAAACTTTTTAAAAGAGAGAGGGAGAGAACAGGAGAGAGAGAGAGATAATCAATTTTATCTATTTTTTCCATCTGGACTTTGTTTCTCTAACACTTACTTGTGTATGTGTGCTGGGGTTTGAACCTGGGTCCTTATGCATGCCAGGCAAGCATTCCAACTGCTGAGCCACGGCTCCAGCTCCTTTATTTGAAAATTCTTTGTGTACAAATTTCATTTTATTGTGGTAATATCATTTAAAATAAAATCTACCCACTTCACACATTTCTAGCTGTACATTTTTGTTGACAAAGGTACAATGTTATACAGCTGCTGTCTAGAACTTATTCATTGTGTTTAACAGATGATTATTGATTAGTAACTTCTCACTTCCCCTCCTCCAAGTCCTGGCAACCACCCTTGCATTCTTTGGTTCTATGAATTTGACCATTTTAAATAATCTCGTACAAAAGTAGAATCATACAATATTTGTCTTTCTGTGACTGACTTATTTTGCTGAGCGTCACGTCCTCAAGCTTCATCCACCTTGTCTCATATTGCAGAATTTCCTTCTTTTTAAAGGCTGAATAGTATTCTACTTACTGTATCCGATTGTGTGTGGACATACCATGTTTATTCATCTGCTGGCTAGTTAGGTTGCTTCCACATTTTTGGCATTGTGAACATGGGGGCGATAGTATCTCTTTGAGATCTTGATTTCAATTACTTTTTGTATAAATGCTCAGAAGTGGGATTGCTGGATTACATGGTAGTTCTAGCTTTAATTTTTTGAGAAACCTCAATGCTGTTTTCAAAGTGCTGCACCATTTTGCACTACTACCAACAGTGTGCAAGGGTTCCAATATCTACCATCCTTGACGCTTGCTGATTTTTATCTTTGTGATAACAGCCATCCTGACATGTGTGAGGTGTTATCTCATGTGGTTTTGATATGCATTTCCTTGATGACTAGTGACAATGATCATTTTTTTGTACACCTGTGGCCGTTTGCACTTTTTTTTGGTGGAGAAATGTCTAGTCAAGTCCTTAACCCATTGTTAAGATCAAGTTATTATTTTTTTAAAGTATTGATTTATGATAGTCATCTATATATTTTTAGAGATTTACCCCTTATCTGATACATCATTTGCTAATATTTTCTCTCATTCAGTAGATTGACTTTTCATGCTCTTGACTGTTTTCTTTGCTGTGAATAAAATTTTAAATTGATATAGTCCCTCTCACATGTTTTTGTATTCTTCAACTTTACCAAATTTGCACATTAGTTCTTTAAAAAAAGAAAAGAGAGAGGGACAGTGAGAGACAGAGAGAGAGAGAGAGAGAGAAAGAGAGATGTATGTCGTGCTGGGGTTTGAACTTGCATACTCATGCATGTCAGGGAAGTGCCATTACCTCTGAGCCACTGCTCCAGGCCCTGCACATTAATTCTAATTTTCTTTTAAGAAATAAATCTATAGGGATTTCTATATATAGACCATGTGTGTGCAAATAGGGACAGTTTTACTTCTTCCTTTCCAGTTTGGGAGGTTTACATTTTTTTTCCTTGCTTCATTGTTCTATCTAGAACTTCCAGTACTATGTTGAATACATCTGGCAAGAACGGGCATCCTTGTCCTGTGTCTTCTCTCAGAAGAAAACCTTTCAACTGTCATTGTGTTTGATAGCTGTGGGCTAATCATGTAAATCTAATATGCAGGGGTAATGCCTTCTATTCCTGGGCTGTTGAGAGTTTTTGTAATTAAAGTGTGTTGAATTTTGTCAAATGCCTTTTCTGCTCTTCTTGGCATGATCGTGTGATTTTTATCTTTTATTATGTTAATGTGTCATGCTAATTGACTTTTATACATAGCCCATCCTTGAATCCCAAAGACAAATTCCACTTGATCATGGCATATGATCCTTTTAATGTGTTGTTGGATTACGTTTGCTAGTATTTTGTTGAGGATTTTTGCATCTCTGTTTATCAAGGTACTGTTTGTAGTTTTCTTTTCTTGAGGTGCCTTTGACTTCAGTTTCAGGATAAGGCTAGCTTCATAAAATGAGTGTTTGGAAGAGTTGGAGAAGAATCAACATTAATTCTTCATTAACTATTTAGTGGGAGTCACCAGTGATGTTGTCTGTTCTTAAGGTTTTCTTTGTTGGGAGATTTTTGTGATACTCTTGACTCTTGGGTGAATATTTTTATCTAAGGAACTAATATTCTGTGAAAGTGTGAAATGAAGTTTTAGATTCACACCTTTAACCCGATACAATAGCTAAGAGAAAAGACTTTGGACAAGTAGGACTGGATTCTATTTGTGGGTTCTCTACCAATTAATTTCATTTAAGAATTAACACAATAACACTTGGTATCAATGGTAAAATCCTAGGCAGTTAGTAGGCCTTCAGTAAATAGTAGCTATTGTTTTACATAAAAAGCTAGTTACTGTGTATTGAAAAAACTAGTCGACTCTTTTTCTGATAAGAAGTAAGCATGTCCTAAATTTATAGTAAAAAATTATTGAAATTTTCTAAAATGCTTTCTGCATAATCCAAGGAAGAAGAATTCATGTGCAATGTTTCCTTCAGTGTTAGTGGTTAGCACTCTTTCTACATTCTATTTGTTGAGGAAGGGAGAGAGAAAAGAAACCTATTGAGGTTATTCAGTATTACATCAGACTTATGGAGGAGAAATTATCCAACCTCATTTCACGGGTGAGTAAGCCTAAGTGAATTTTTTTCTCCTTTCAAGCAAAACATAGTAATTGACAGAGTTAGGATTCAAATTCAGGTCCCTTATTCCAAAGTTGGTGCTCTCTGTATACTATGACCTGCTGCCTTTTGAAAATAATAATTCATTCTTCTATGTAGCTAATAATTCTCTATTCACCAAGACTATTCTATTCTTCATTTGTTTTTAATAAATGATTTCCCTACTAGATCCCTACTGATTCAATGTCATCCCAGTGGTCCTTCTATGGTCCCTTTGTTAGAATTACTTTCATGTTCAGGTAAGATGGGGAAGGGCTACATAACTGACCGCAAAGCTATACACTGTCCAAATCTTCTTAACTTCACAGGAAGGTGTGATAGAGTGTAATTCATGGGAGGACTATGTGAGGCTGTGGATGGAGCATTGGAGTTTTAGCTATGAGTTCCATTATTCCTATGCTTTAATTAGCTGCATGACCCCTACGAGTCACTCTAACTCTGAAGCTCAGTTTTCCTACTACAGATGGTCCCTGATTTACAGTGGCTTAACTTAATGATTTTTTGTTTGTTTTTGTTTTGTTTTGGTACTTGGGATTGAACTCAGGGGCATTTAACCACTGAGACACATCCTAAGCCCTTTTTATTTTTTATTTTGAAATAGAGCCTCGCTAAGTTGCTGAGGCTGGCTTTGAACTTATGATCCTCCTGCCTCAGCCTCCTGAGCCAGTAGGATTACAGGCATGCAGCACTCATCTGGCTGACTCAATGATTTTTTTTTACCATGCACTGAATTTTGAATTTTGATGCTTTCTCTGGTTAGTTCTATGCAGTATGATACAATGCTGGGCAATGGCAGCTAGCCTCAGCTCCTAGTCAGACAGGAGACTGTGACAGGACACAAGTGATGCTCTACAGCATACTGTGTGGCTAAGCTGGGACACTTGGCTGTAGTAAATGCACTTTCAACTTAATATAATTTCAATTTATGATGTTTTTTTTAAAAAAAATATAGCTCCATCGTAAATCAAGGAACATCCGTATTTGCACTACCTACCTCGTGGCTTCTGTTACATAGTGACCTCAAAGTGGGATATGCATATTTCAGGAATGAGCAAGATGATTCACTGGGGTGAAGAAGGAGGATATCAGAACTTCCATTTAGAGTAACTTGTGTGGCAGTGGATTTTATCTCATTTACAAGTCTGTATGCCTCTGAAGGGCAATTGCTATGCCTTCATCTTTATTGTTCTAGCACCTATAATGGCTCCTGTTATGTGTTGCATAAATATTGATTAATTATGCAAATAGCAAATGAGCTGTGAGAGTACCAAATACTATTAAAATCTCCAGGCAAATGCAAAAAGTCATAATTATTACCATATGTTAAATTCCCAGGTGTTTCCGTTGAATCTCTTTCTAAAAAATCTCGATCAAGTGACATGAACAAAACAATCCTAACTGACACTTGTAGGAGCTGGTTCTCAGTCCTGGCTGCATGTTTCACCTGGAATCTACAAAGAATACCAATACCTAGGCCATTCTCACAGGAACTTCTATTCAGTTGGTATTGGATGCGGTCCAGGCATCTGTGGTCTCTAAAAGTTCCCTAGAAGATTTTTTTGTGCAGCCAGGATAGAGAAAGAGAAGTGCTTGGGAAAATCTGAGGCAGGAGTGAGCATTTTTCCTAAATGCAGCCACAGTTGTGAAAGATCCTTCAGTACCCTGTTTTTGTAAGGTTAAATAAAGTCTGTCCTTGGGGGAACACACACACAAATTGCAGTTATTTATTGAGACCAAACTACTGAGTCACTTAGATGAAAACTTGACAGTCTAAGTCTCCCCATCAGGGGCTCCCCAAGAATAGACCACATCGCAGAAACCTGACAATTTCTTGGAAAGAAGGGCTGAAGACATTGACAAAGACAGAGCAGAGGTCAAACTTGTTGTAAGGTAGCCCATGGAGTGTGAGGGTTGGGCGAGGTGAAAATGTGTTGACCATCGGAAATGAACTGGAAAAGGCCTTGGTGGAACTGAAAGGCAAGAAATCACATTGAACTTCAGCAAGATGACTTACAGGAAAGTAGTTTGAGTGGTGAAGGATGATGCATCTGGAAGGGGTTAATGATTTTTGTTAGTATCATAGTGAGGGTAGGGTAGGCTCTATCTAAAACCCTGGGCAACAGCACCTCAATTAGACTACACGGATAACAAAAAGGCAAAATGTTATATCAAGTCTGATCCTGATTTTGCAAGGAACACCTTTTTCTCCTCCTCCTTTTTCACCTAGGGGCTGTTAGAAAGCTGAGAAAGGTGCCAGATTAGGCTCCAACTGCATCTTTGGGTGAGAACTGTGGGTGAGCATCAGCTAATATTAGCTTAGAGTGTGCGCAATTTGAAGTTTCTGTAAGGATGTTTTAAAAAACTTTGTTAGGATTAGTTTATATGTTGGATTTTTCTAGAGAATCATAGTAAATAACTGGTAAATAAGCCCTTATAAATCTGCATCCTGGGCATCGAGGCCTTCTGGACAGAAATTATGTATTTGCATTACTAATTTGGACACTGCTGCTTTGGAATGGATGTCAGTTTAGCCTATAAACTGGCCAAAGTTTTTTTTGCACTAAGAAAGAATTTGCTAATAAGCAGATGTGTGGTATGCCAAAGTTAATCTTTTTGAGAGAATAAATATTACAAATCACAGCACTCATGGACTAGTTACAGGGGAGTCTTGTCTGTCCTTTGAAGTCAGGCGGGCAGGACCTCTGGTGGCAATGGCTAGTTAGTAGTTAAAGTTTTAATATGGCATTTCTTTTAAATACTGGATGATAAAGTCCACACAGACATGCCCCTCATTTGGTGATAAGCTTCACGAGGGTGAAGACTGGTGTTTTATTATTTGTGTATCTTTATGCAGAGGCCTTAAACATAACAGATGCTCAATAAATATTCATTGAATAAGTACATGAATGAATGAGGCACATAAGATATGTGTAGAGGAATGACCTTTGGAAACAACCTAAAGTGTAGTAAGACAGAAACAAATAAGTCATGGAGATCCATTTGATTGAATACATTATTAAAAGTCATACCCTAAAAATATTTAATGACAGTGAAGAATGCTCAGAATATAAGATGAAATGAAAAAAGTAGGATACAAAAATTAACATATGGTATGATTTTTTTTGTTTGGCATAAATAAAATACAGTCAATTCTTACTATTAATGATAGTCATGTTCTACAAAGTCACTACAAAAGCTGAATTGGCAAACACTGAATCATTGTACCTAGGGGGAATAGAGGGCTAGGTCCTTGTGAGACTCTGGTCACATTTTTGTAACCCAGTCAATACATACCTTGCTTTATGTGTGTTTCTAACTGAAGATACCCTATTTAATATATATTTTTAATCCATTAACACTGAATTCACAACTAACAGCCACGTAACTCATGCCTGAATGTTGCCTATGTGACAAACAGATTTTCCCCTTCAGGCACATCCCAGCCTTCTTATCTCAGCACTATGCTTCTGGGCTATTTTAAACAGTGAAATCACCAACAAGAAGCACAAAATGTGAAAAAGATGGCAGTAAATAGACCACACGAATGCCACTTATTTACAGTATGAGAGAAAAACAAGAAAGTTGTGCTGTCTCGTTGGACCTGAGCTAGGAAGTGAGTGTTGGCCAACTTTCTGCTACTCTGCACCTGTGCAGGTCCACAAATGACCAAAAAGGACTGAGAGCATTGATTTAGGGTTACAATTAAGTAATTTTAGTGAGTAGACAAATTCACAGACATGAATCTGAAAATAATGAGGATTGATTTATTTGCTTAAAAAGTCTGGGCAAATATGCCCCTTGAGGTAGTGGGATTATGGTGAGAAAAATATATTTTTGATTTATATTTTTCTACAATTTCACAATTTTCTAAAATTGGCTTGGATTATCTTATCACTGGAAAAAAACATATAGTGTTTTTCTTATATTAGGAAGTAGCAAAATGTGGTGGGCAGGATATAAAAGTTAGCAAAAGTTTCTTTGGTTAGCTATGACATAGTAAGTTTAAAAATAAAAAGACCAAACTAGCAGTATGGTAGTTTCAAAAACATATTGAGCAATAACCTTGAAAGGTATTCTGAATTTCCTCTTATAAGAGGGAATGCTAGACTTTCTTTCCATTTATTTATTTTGAATGGTTCTTTTGAAACATGCATGAAATTAGAGTATACAACGACATAAAAGTATGGAGTTTAACTTTTCTAATTCAGTCCCTAGTATTTCCCCTTCCTTGCCCTTCCTCCTACCTGCTAAGAACTTTCTGAATGGCCAATGTGCCACAAAGTCAAGGACAGGGCATGTGTCTAAGCATGAGCTTCAAGCTAAACAGGAAGACATAAACAAGAATACCTCTGCAAACCTGTCAGCCCCCTGCTGAAGGCAGTGCACAGGGGTTGGCTTTCTCTAGCAGTCCATGGCTTCAGCTATCCATCCACCACCCCTGCAAAGTTGAGCTAAGAGTCCCTCAACAGTGTCCCTCTTATATCACTGCACTCACCACAGGTAATTAATGTTGAAATTACTTGCGTATATCTGCTCTCTCAACTCAGTTTTAAGCTCTGCAAAGGGAAGGGCTGAATGTAGCTTGTTCATTCTTGAATCACACAAGCCAGCATATTGCTTTGCTCACAGTTTAAGTCAAATAAGTATTTGTCCAATATATGATGGAATGGTCATGTACGAAGACAGTGACTTCTGTTGGAATTGTCATCTTTAAATATGAAGATCAACGTTCATATTGAACAGCATCAAACCTCATCCAAAAATGTTGAAGGCTTCGAATGAGAAAGTTTCATAGCCTTTAGAAAAGCACAAGATTTCTTATACTCAGGCAAATAGAAAATCCTAGAAATAAGAATCTGCCATCGTATGAAAAGCAAATACAATTCTTGTTTCCTTTACAATTGTACATCCTGTTCAGAGGTATCCTGGCATGAGATTGCTAGGTAGTGTGCCACTATTTCCTGAAGTGGCCATAAACACAGATAGCAGAGCTCAATTATCAACATGTGCTCCTATTTGATAAGGTGGATTAGACTGGATCTTGCCTGGCCTTTAATCTACTTCCTTAAGCATCTGAAAATGTTCCAAACTCGTCTGTTTCAATACTTTTCCATTTGCAATATGAATATATAAAATGATAAATGTATTAATTTTCTATTGATTCCATAACACATTGCTACAGATTTAATGGGTTAAAACAGATCTGCCCATCAGAATTTTGATTCAGATCTCATGGAGCAATGATCAAGGTTAGGAAGGCACATTCTTTCCTGGAGGTTCTAGGAAAGAATCCATTTTCTTACATCTTCTATCTTTAGAGGCAGCCTGTTTTCTTTGGCTCATGCTCACCTTCTTTCATCTTTAAAACCATGCTGAGTTATTCTCATGCCATTTCTTTGGTTCCTCCTTCGAATTACCTTTTCCACTTTCAAGAACCCTTGTAGTTACATTGGGCTCACTGGGATAATCCAGAATAAAAAAAACTTTCCTTATTATATGTTCAACTGTTTAGCAAACTTACTTCCCTCTGCAACCTTAATTTGCTCTTGCCGTCTACTCTAACACACGAGTTCCAGTGAAGAGGCACTTTTGAAGGTGGGAGCATTGTTTTGCCTATCATGATAATTATACACATAATTACTTACATATGTAATCTAGGAAATTCGGTAAGCAGTTTAAAAAACTGTAGTCCTATCCCAAATCCTCTCCCTCCTCAACCACCCAGAACAAAAGAAAAAAAAAAAAAACCTACCCAAAAATCAAACCACAGAAAGAAAAAAGTTTAGGGTCAAAAAAAAAAAAAAAGGGTGGGGGGTGAAGTTGTGGCTCAGTGATTACGGCACTTGCCTGACGTGTGTGAGTACAGAGTTCAAACCCCAGCACCATGTACACAATGTAGCTTTGGAGCAATGAAAGCCACATAAAAAACTAAATAAAACTTATTCTCCCTTTCTCTCTCTCTCATTGACCCTTTTTCTTTAAAAAAAAAAAAAAAAAGTAAAGTTCAGGCTTGGCGATGTAGCTCAGTTGGTAGAGTGCTTGCCTAGCATTAGCAAAGCCCTGAGTTCAATACCTAGAACCACAAATTAAATAAACAGATATAAAAATATTTTGTGTTTTTATTTTAATGGACATAAGAAAATCACCTCCAAGTATCACTTACATGGGAATCTACCTGCTCATAATTTATTTCCTTGAAGTCCCTCTCACTGTATGAATAGATTGGATCCTATTATAATCTGGCCACGGTTGGCCTGAGATCATGTGTACCAATTGTGTTTAAGACCTCTTCTTCTCAATGACTCCTCTCAGGAATTTTGTTTTTCTTTCCAATTTGATTAGGCAAGGCTGTTTTCACCAGCACAGGGAGACTCTAGCCAATCTCAGGAGGAATGATTCCCCAGGGGTGATAAGCTTTCCTGGAGTTTATGCAGAAGGCAAAACCCTGCAGATTGAGAAAGATCAGATTCCATTACCTGTACGTCCCCATCCTATCCAACATCACACATTTAACAAATGAAGGGTAACATAACTAGTAGCAGTCCATATTCCAGCCACTTTTTTCCATCTGCAAACTGCAAGAGTATGCAACACTTGTTATATTTGGTTTTGAGTGAAACCAGAATCAATAGCAACTTTGTTTTGCAGTCATTCCTAAATATATTTACTGGGTGAATGTGGATCAGCCAAGATGGTGTGAGGCTGTTGCACTCAAGCCACGTCTCCACTTCTGATGCTCCTGTGCAAGGTCAAGGAATCACAAAGGTCATGGCTACAGAATTCAGGGCTTCACGACCAGCAAAATCAATTGAGATGCTTTCAGAGTTTTCAGTGTTCTGGCTTCTCTTCTTTCCCACACTCCTTCTGTCTGCCTGTCTGTCTTACTGGCTAGTGTTAAGGAGTGGACACTGAGTTTGTGTCCTCTCCACACCCCTCCCTCACTAGGAAGTGACCATGTGGATGGGGTGGATGTTGATGAATCATAGCCAAGCCAATGCTTTTCCATCCCTCTCCCCGGGGTGGCCAGGTCGTCATTCCCTTGGCAACAAAGACTGGCTCAATGTGGGCCAACGAGATAGTAGCAGACCGCTGATGGGGCTTGCAGGTAAAACATCACTACTCAAATAGAGCATCTCAAAGAGATGTCTTGATCCATCCCAACTGGTCCAGGAGTTTTCCAGCCATTTTGTTATCATCTTGATAATGAAAGTGACTTAGAAGTGTCACAGGGAAGAACTCCCTCTTACCTCCACACACACCTTTGAACTTCCGCTTATGGGGGGAAATATTTTGTTATGTTTAAGCCTATTGGAGTTGGAAATTTTTTTTGTTGTTATCTTTTCTCATCCATTCTACAGATAATTACAGATGTGTGCTGTGTACCAGGCACTGTTTTTGGCATTTGGGTTATGTTGTAGAACAAAAAGATCCCTGCCTTCTTGTAGGAAGAGTTAAATAAGTAAATAATAAATATAATGAAACAGAAAATTCAACAGATTTGTCAGAAGGAGACAAGGAGAGTAAGATGGAGGAGCTGGGAAGTGACAGGCACTGCAGGGTGGAAGATGGGGTCACTGGTTATAATTTTAAATAGGGTGGTCAGGCTTCACCTCAAGAGAAGGCGCCATTTGAGTAAACTCTTGTGAAATGAGCACAGGCAGATGTTTGGGGAGGAGTTTTGTAGGTGAGGAAACAACCAATGGAGATTCCCTAAGAGGTGGGCTTGCCTGAAAGTGTCAGAGGGAAAGGAGGCCAGTGTGGTGGGAGTGGAGACAGGGAGCCCTGTGGAGCCCCGTGGGTCTTTTGACCAATGCAGAATCCTGTTTCTGACTCTGAGTGAAATGGGGATCTACTGAATGATTTTGAGCAGGGTAGTGAAAAACCATCGCTCTGGCGGCTGTGCTGGGAGCAGACTCTGGAGAGTTAACGGAAAGCATGGGAGCCAACTTGGCAGAGACCTAATCCAGGCTGGAGCCACTGTTGTCCTGGCCCAGGGTGGTAATGATGATGGTGGTGAGGAGTGGTTTCCATTCTGGATGTGTTCTGAAGGCAGAGCTGACAGGATTTCCTGATACTGTGCATGTGGGATGTGAGAGAAGAAAGGAGTCGAGAATGGCTGCAGCTGAAAGCAACCTAACTCATTCACTCCCGAATTTACCCGACTTGCCTATCAATTTTTTCTGATCAGTGAATGTCACAGACCACGGAAAAGTTCAGTCCAAACACAGGGTTCACATGCAAACCAGTAATTCAGTGTTGAGGGTTTTGTTTTCCACTAATCACATCCGTCCACTTAAAATATTTTTTCTTTGCTGCCTTTTAAGATTAAAATTATCCTCCATGGTCTCTGAGCATTACTCAGGTAGTGTCATCCTGAGCAGGAATGCTCTCGTCCTTTCTTTCTCTCTCTCTTTAAAAATTTTAAGAGAGAGGGAAAGTGAAAGAGAAAGAGAGAATCGATTTTTCTTTTTAAATTTAGTTTTTCATGTGGCTTTCACCACTCCAACACTTCATTGTGTATTAGGTGCTGGGGTTGGAATCTGTGTCCCTGGACATGCCAGGCAAGCATTGCAACCGCTGAGCCACTGCTCCAACCCCATTGCCCTTTCCCTTTGAGTGGCACAGATTCCCATTATCTATAGTCTGGACGATGACATCCCATCCTTTTCAATGGACTCGACACCTGAATACAGGATATTTTGACTCTGACTTTGCTGATGTGTCATCCTAATTGTCTGGTTGTTACTGCCTGTCACTTACCAACCGGTGTGAGATATTCTTTAGCTCTTCGTCTGGAACAGAATTATAGCCTCTATCTTTAGAAATGATTTATGCTGAGGATTATTCATGTTTGTAATTACAAATCTTCTAGCAGAAGCACAATTATTAAAAACCTTCGGAAATGACATTTTGTTTTGGACCATAGAACCTGCTGTTAGCTGCTCTTGCTAGGATTACTTTTGTTGCTGTAATTTCCACCCGCACTTCAATTGTAATTTGCCATTATCTCTCCTCCCTGTATCTGTCTATCTGGTTGTAATGGCTAGGACTCCTGCTGTTTACCCTTAAATACCTTCCCCTCTGTTCTGAATCTCACTGGGCTGTTTTCTGTGTTTACAGCCTAAAAAATGGCTGCAGCGACACTTGTTGCATGGTAATAACTTAGGGAGTTGGTTGGTTTATTGTTAGTCTAAAACGAGTGAGGGAAAGAGCTGGAGAGCGTTGGAGGTCATTTACAGAAGCCAGCCGTTTAAAGGATGAAGAAGCTGAGGCTCTGGTGGCTAACTGGATTGCTCACGGTCATCTGGACTCTAATTGCCAGGCTGTGCTCCAGGGTAGCAGGGATGGACATATATTCAGGGAGAGATTCTCTTATGCCTGAGCACCTAGAAATTTAAGCTGATTAAACAACGACCTGGACAACAGGGCTGGGGATGGGAAGGGAAGTGACACTGAATGCTTATTCTGAGCCTGATGCTTTGAATCACAGACCACACTGAAATCCACAAGAGGCTGACAAGGGAGGAACAACTATGCTCCACCCCCCACACTCACACGCATACAAATACACACACACCCGACACACAAGGTTCTCTGGATATTAAACAACAGGCCCAAGAGTACATAAATAGAAAGAACTACTTGACTTCTCATCCGTTCTTTTTCCATCACACCCAGGAACAAAACAATAGGTGATTTTCTGAGAAACGTGAGGTGTGAGCACGAGCTGTTTCAAAGGCCGCTGTAAAGCAAAGGAGCTTGGGAAAACTTGAAGACAGCATTAGGGACTTGGCCTCACAGAGCTGCTATTTCCTCAGATCTGTGCTGGCACCCACATTCTTTGGATCTGAGCAAACCAGACTTAGCTAGGCAATGCCACCCACCTGTTAAAAAAAAAAACAAAAGAAAGAAAGCTCAAAACTAGGAGGTAGGAAGCCAGAGAATTTCCCTAATGCTCAAGTTTTTTATTTTGATTCTTTGTGGTTGTGTTGAGCTCCCTTGGTCCATAGTGGTCCAAAGTGACTATGGAGGAGAATGGAAAAGAAAGGAACTGGAAAAGGAAAGATGCTATTTATGTCTCAGTGGAAAAAGGATAGTGCCTTAGGTTGTCTGTAGGAAAAGAAAAGTTTGACTTGGCAATAGGCTGTCCTCCTGAAACAGAAATGCTGGACAGAAGAGGCATGGGTTAATGGCTGCCTTTACATACTAATCCCTTAGTCTTTAGCTATTTCTGTGGCTCCTGCAGAGACAGAGATATGGGAGGAGGCTTGAACCCAGGAACTAATATGGAGGCAAAAAGAATCTGCCAATCTTCTGATCCATGGGGCTTTCTAAATAAGCTTCTTTAAATTTCAGGGACCATTTATCAGAAACCCCAATATTGAGGATTGAATTGGAGAAAATTATGTTATATGCACATACAAATATGTCATAAAGAGCCCCATTATGATGTATAATTAAAATCCATTAATAAAAACATGAAAAAACTAGTTTTGTCTCATACTCAAGATACATCTTCTAGGGGCTTAATGTTAAGCTCCGAAAAGTTAGGAGCCATAAGGACGATAAACTGGAACTAGATAGTGGGAAAGGTTGGGATTATGAAAAGACGAAAGAGGGAGTGATTCTCCTCCAAGAGGGCATGTTGAGTGAGGGATGAAACGAAAGGAGTGAATGAGACACACTGAGACCTTAAAGCTGGGTTCAAGTAGTAACTCCCCAGAATGACACACTGGAGGACCTCTGTGAAGATTTTAAGAAATATAGTGTTCTGACTGCTGAGGAAGGGTTAGAGCTGTGGTTAATAAGAAACTAGGTTAGTGGCTAGATCCTGATTTCTCAGCAGATTGGCCTAGGCTAACTGAAAAATTTTTGAGTCCTGCTTATAAAAACATGAATTCACCAATGGAAATTACCCCATGTGATACATACAAGGACCCTCAGTGAAACCATGTGGGGTAGGTTCAATGCTAATTTCCCTATTTTTTGCTCAGAGATTCTTTTTATACAAAATCTTTTTAAGAGAGAGGGAAGGAGGGACAGATGGGGAGAGGGAGGGGCGGGAGTTAATTTTTATTTATTTTTCATCTGGTTCTGGTTTCTCCGACACCTAGTTGTGTATGTGCTGCTGGGTTTTGAACTCAGATCCTTGTGCATACCAAGCAAGTGCTCCATCCACTGAGCTATCACTCCAGCCCCAGCACAGAGAACCTTAAGTTTTTTGGACTCAATGAATATATGGGTCTAAGCCTCCATAAAAATGAACACAGAATTTTCATATATGTGAACTATGTGCAAAGTCTCAAAGGCATCTGTGAACCCCCAAAGGGTCTAGAGCCACCACTTCCACTGTCCAATCCACTTCTTTTTGGTCTAATCTAAAGGGCGTGGCACCTTGTTCTGTGCCCTGGCCAGTCTTTGTGGTTTTAGTGAACAGTATATTTCTCTTCTATTTTGAAACTTCACATCCAATCATGAAAACTCAGAAAAGAGGGGATCCCTCCCATGTTTCTATTAAAGTTCATTTCCTTTGGAAGGATGTGCCTGTGATCACTTTCATATAAACCTGTTCAAAATGAATGACTGAAAAAAAATTAATCGTATCATCCAAATTCTATTGTCTTTATTTTCTCCCAGAAGCCTTCCCCTGGCCAAACCATCTTATACAAGATCCTAATTGTGCTTCTTGGCTTCTCCTGATCCCTTGCTGCCCTCATCCTGCTGCACTGTCCGTAGAACAAGGCCCCGAGTCCTCAGGCTGGCATCTGTGCCCTTTACGATCTGACTGCCGCCTGCCGTTCCCCTAATTGTTCCATGTTCCAAGCTAACTGTGTTCCTTGTCATTGCCCAAGCCCTGTCGGTGCCCTCTTCCCTCTGGGCCTACATGGCCTGCCCTCCCTTTCCTCCCCATCTGTCACAGTTCACCCTTGTTCAAGGCCTTCCTCCCAACCATCCCTCAGCCAGAAATTTCCTTTTCTGTGAACGTCAATTGTACTTGGTTCATATGGGTCTCATGGCATTCGTTACATATTGATTTGTGTTTTATTATTCATGACCGGTGCTTCTCTTCTTTCTTACTAGGTTCTAAGCTCTTTCATAGCAGGGCCCTTGTTGATTTAAATCTGTATCTGGTATACTGCCTGTCACAGTACCAAGCATAAAAGAGCCCTTAATAAAAATATAGTGACTACATTCATAAACCCAGATTGGTTTTGCTTAATTCAGAAAAAATAATTGGTTTTTTTTCTTTTGGTAAG
>PVKS010035291.1:0-20274 GCA_004027875.1 Aplodontia rufa
TTATTTATCAGAGCATAACCAATCTGAGGGACAGGAGATACCAAACTCCAATCTGCTACAGCCTTCCACATGGAAGGGAAATGCTCTACTCTAACCCTTTCAACAATCTTCTGCCACCTGAATTGATAGAAAGAAAGAAACACAGGAAAAGAAGTAAGCACTACTGGTGAAAGACACAGTCCCAGGGCACAGGCTCACTAAGACTGAGACCTGCTCACAGAAATAGAGAACCTTTCTCCTCCCCACTCCCACATCGTACAGCCCCATCTCTAAAAACCAAACATGGGTTATTGTTGTTTTTTACCCGGTGTATCATGTCTGATATCTGACTTTCAAAACAGAATTATGATGCATAGTAAGAGGCAAAGAAAACTATTTAAAGAAACAGAATAAGCATTGGAAATAGATCCACTTGTGACAGGGATGATGGGATTTTCAGACTGTGAACGCATAACTTAATTCAGACTGCGATTAATACAGGAATTCTTCTAACAGAAAATATAGATGCATGAAGAACAAGCAGATGATGTGAACACAGAGTTAGAAATTCTAGGAAGAAAAGACCCACTTGTAAGGAAAGAGGCAAAAATGAGGGAAAGCAAGAGAGGAGAGCAGCAGCTGTGATCGGTGCTCATGATCACCTCTTAGATACTGCCAAAGCACTGAGGCAGGAAACCAGGGGACTCAAGGCAAGACCACACAAGAGTGCTGGTGATACTCTCTGAAGCTTTTTACTTTTTTATTTTTTTGATAGTTTACAATTCAGCTGTGATAGTTTACAGTTCAGCAAGCAACAATACATCTTAAAAAAAAAACATTTTAATGAGTACTTTGTGTATGAAATCCAGTCTATGTAATGCGGTTATCTTTCTTCTCCAGATGTCCTATATCTCTACTTCTAAGGTTCTATGTCCTTCAGCTAATCATAAACTCCAAGTTGTAAAACGTCTTTATCTTTCTTCTCTCCAGATGTCCTACGTTCTTCACCTGAATATGAACTCCTACTTTGTATAACATTGCTATCTTCACGTAGGAATTAGACTGCAAGTGTTCCTGTTATGGTCTAAGCTCTCGGGTGTCCCTGACAGTTTTGTCCCATGACCATGACTTCATCATCATATGTTAACCCTTCAGTGAACTTGCTCTTATTCCATCATATGTACTATTCTACAGCAGTTCAACAGGTTAATTCTGGAGAAACCTGCAGAGGGGGGCCCAGTGCACTCTGGGGTGCACCTGCCAGTTACAACCTAGAGTCGATATAGAGGGAATGAGCAGGGAGGGGTCAAAGCAGGGATTCTCCTGGTTAAACTTGGCCTTTCAGTAGTGTGGGGATTGTCTGATAAGGGCCCAAGTTTGTAGATTTGGAAACAGTGAGTAGGGGGCTTGCTGCCTGGCTGAGAGGCTTCTGGTATTTTTTCACATCCATCACCACTTAATATAAACAAAGAATATCTTTAATGGGCTCATTAGTATACTGGATACAGTTTAGTAAAGATTATCTGAGCTTGTGGATATGGTAATAGAAACTTCCAAAACCAAAAAGAAAAGACCTGAAAAAATGGAACAGAATATTCAAGAACTTTGGGACAACTGCAAAAGGCATACACTATGTGTACTGTTGATATCAGAAAGGGAAGAAAGAGAATGGAACAGAAGCAGTGTTTAAAGCAATGATGTTAATTAAAAAAATTACAAAATAAAGCAATGATGTCTCAGAAAGACCCCAAATTAATGTCAGACACCAAACTATAAAATCAGGAAGCTCACAGAACACCCAGCAGAATAAATATGGGGTGGGTGGGGGGATCTATTGCTAGGTAAATTGTATTCAAACCGGGGAAAATCTAAGATAAAATTAGTGAAAAAAGCCAGGACAGGTAAAGGTGCAAATAGAAGACTTTGGTATGACTTTTGCCAGAACACATACAGGCAAGAAGACAGTGGAATGAAATATTTAAGTACTGAAAGGAGAAGACCACCTAGACTTCTGTATTCTGTGACATTGTCCTACAAAACGAAAGGAAGAATAGTCTTCCTCAAATAAAACTTGAATGAACACTCAGCAGACCTCCTACAAGAAATGTTAAGAGAAGTGCTTGAGAGAATAGAGAATTTATGTAGTTCAAAAAGTCAGATCTACATAAAGAAAGGAAGGGCTCTACAAAAATAGCAAGTTAAGAGAAATTTCTTTTCTTTTTGGAGCTGGGAATTGAACACAGGACCTCGCACATGCTAAGCATATGCTCTAATACTGAGCTACACCACAGTCCTTCATTATTACTAACTGATCTAGCAAAAAAAAAACCAGCCCAAAATACAATTTTTCCATAGTAATGATGATTGAAAAAAATGCAACCTACTAGAACTTCACAAGAATAAATACACAATCTGAATAGAACTGTATATTTTTAAGAGAGAGAGAGAAGGACTTTTCTTTCTTTCATCTGACCTTTGTTTCTCTGACACTTAGCTGTGTATGTGGTGCTGGGGTTTGAACCAGGCTCCTCACACATGCGAGGAAAGCACTCCAACCACTGAGGCACTGCTCCAGCCATAGAACTGTATTTTTAAAAATGAATCAGTAATTCATCCAAAACAGAAAGCACCATGCTGATATGAATTCCCTGATGAGCTTTGGCAAACATGTAGGTCCTACTTACTGTTTATAGTAAAATGCAAGAAGTAAGAGATAAATTGTAGAAATTTTTAAGCAAAAAGGAAACAAAATTTAGAAATTCTCAGCCTATTGCAAGAAATGAGAAAGTTTGTACTGAAGAGAATACTGAGAAGTGTGGCTGAACAACCATTTGATAAGAAGATTAGTGTGGCTGTAAAGGGGAAGTTTCATCAGACATCTCAGCAGAGCCAGGAGTAGCAGCAATGCTGACTCCAGTTTGGATTAAAAGGGTGAAGTCCCTCTCCCAGTTTTATCAGGTCAAGATGCCACCACCCGGAGCAGGGAGGTACAGGGTAGGGCTCTGCAATAGAATGTTGAGGGGAGAGGTTCCAAGCAGGGCCCTAAGGGCCAGGGTCTTTGTCCCAGGGGATGTAGGTGAGGCCACTATTCCAGTGGGCTTGGAGGACACAGCATCAAACTAAAGAGAATTATTTTTGGTTTTTTAGATCTAATGGAATTTGTTTGCTCACTTTAAGATATTCTATGCATAGCACACCATTGCAATTTGGAAATATATAACCTGTCTGGTTTCACAGGTCCACAGTAGAATTTGCCCCAGGGTGAATGGTACTTTGAGTCTCTCCCATTTCTGCTGCAGATAATATTTAGATTAGACTTTAGAATTTCTATTTCTGATGCTGGAATGAGTTAAGACTGCTAGGGTCTTTGGGGTGTAATGAATATATTTTTCATGTGATAAGGAGATGAATTTTAGGGGACCAAACACAGAATGCTATGACAAAATTGCTTGTTTCAGTCCAAAATTCCTGTATTAGCACTCTAACCTCCAACGTGACTATGTTTGGAAATAACATCTTAGGAAGTAATTGAGGTTGATAGAGTAGAGCCCTAATCCAGTGGTGCTGGAGTCTTATTTTTAAGAGTAAGAGAGAGATCTCCTTTTTGTTCCATACTCATGTATACCCAGTAATGGCAATATGTTACAGTCAGATTTCTATTGCTGTGACAAAATATCTGAGAAAGACAAACTTTTTTTTTTAAAGAAAGAGGGGACAGTGGGAGAGAGAAAGAGAGAAGTAATTTTTATTTTAGTTTTTCATGTGACTTTCATTCTTCAGACACTTTGTTGTGTATATGGTGCTGGGGTTTGAACTCGCGTCCCCGCGCTTGCCAGGCAAGCACCATAACCACTGAGCCACCACTCCAGCCTGAGAAAGACAAACTTACAAGGAGGAAGAGTTTATTTTGGCTCATGTTTCAGAGGTTTCAGTCCATGGTCACTTGATTCCATCACTGTGGGCCTGTGGCAAAGCAGAACGTCAGGACAGGAGCTTGTGACTGAGCAAAGCTGCTCACTTTGTGGTGGGCAGGAAGTAAAGAGAGGGAAAGGAGCCAGGGACAAAACATACCCTTCAATGGCATGGTCCCAGTGACCTGCTTCCTCCAACATGGCCCCACCTCCAAACCTCCCACCTCCCTCTGTACACCATGAATTATGGATCTATGAATGGATTAATCCACTCATGAGGTCAGAGCCCTCCCAATCCTATCACCACCAAAAGGTTCAGTCTCTGAACCCTTTTATGCTGGAGACCACACCTTCAACATGTGAGATTTGGGGGACATTTAAGATCCAAACTAGAACACCATGTGAGGACGTAGGGATAAGCAGTTATCTGCAGGCCAAAAAGAGCCCTCTCCACAAACTCTGTCAGCCAGAACTCTGATCTTACGTGTTTTCAATTTCTGGGACTCTGAGACAACGAATTTCTGTTGTTTAAGCTGCTTAGTCTGCATCATTTTTGAGGTTTGTTCTTTATAGCAGCCCAAGCAGGCCAAGGCAGATTTTGGTACCAGAAAATGAATTCTGCTGTAATAAATACCAGAAGTTCTTAAGAGGCTTTGGAACTGGGTAATGGGGCTAGGCCAGGTGAGTTCTGAGGTCTTTGCTGGAGTAAATGATTAAAGCAATTGTGGTGAAAGCTCAGGAAACAAAAAGGAAAGCTCAGGAAACAAAAAGGAAAGCTATGTTAAACCCTCTATTATCACAGAGAACATACGTGTCACTATGACAGAATGTAGGTCAAAGTGTGGCTGTTAAGTCCATTCTGGTGAGGTGGAAATGAGAACTCTGTTATGGAAGCTGGAAGGAAGGTGATCTTTCTAAGAGAGAAGGACAGTAAGAGAGAAAGAGAGAATCAATTTTTATTGAGTTTTTCACATGGCTTTCGTTGCTCTGACACTTAGTTGTGCACGTGGGTACTGGGGTTTAAGCCCATGTATTCACACATGCCAGGCAAGCCCCATAACCGCCAAGCCACCACTCCAGCCCTGAAGGTGATCTTTCTTATGGGTCTTCGTTCCAACCAGGAGGAGGAGGCTTCACATGGAACTAAATTATCTGGTGTTGGGGATCCCCCAACATGAGGTCCAGCTGGCTTGTAAAAGAATTGGTGGTAAACAACTCTAAGGGGTCCAGCTGGCTTGTAATTAGCAAATTGCCTGACCGCATGACTAAGCTATTTGGCCACTCATTTGTTACAATTGGATAAACGTGTTTGCACTGTACCCCTATTGGTTGTTGTAATGGATAAAGAGAGTAGCGACTAGTCAGGAGGAAGCAGTCAGAGAAGAAGAAGCAGTCAGAGAAGAAGAAGCATGGAAGAAGCATAGACGCATGAGAGCAGAGAAGCATAGAGTCAGAGAAGCCGAAGCAGAAGCACAGAAGTATAGAACCAGCAAAGCAGCAGCAGCAGAGACGACGGAGAGATTAGCAGTGGTAGAAGATGCAGTTCACCGCTGAATGAGAGCCGTCTGGTTCCTGCCGGCTGGGACCAGACAATCTGGCACCTGGATCTGGGACTTTGAACACCAGAACTGTGAGAAAATAAATTTCTGTTGTTTAAGCCACCCAGTGGAAGGTGTTTTATTATGGCTGCCCAAACTAAGATACCCATTATTCACAAAATGCTTATTCAGCATTTGTTGTGCTTAGGGTTACACAAATAACAATATAACAAATGTGTCCTTAGGAAATTTCGAATAGGTGAAGTTAGAATTACCTAGAGAGGATTCTTAATGTAACAGGAAATTGGGCTGGAGGCTCAGACCCAGGAAACAGATTAGGGATCCTGGCAGGTGGAAGATTTGAGGCATGGTTGGGACACTGAACATTCTTTATTCCAAGGTGGCAGTAACTTCTACCAGTTCCAAGCTCCAGCTTCAACCCCAACCAATTCCATTTAGCCCCTTCAGCCATTTCTTTTTTTTCCATTAAGGAGTTTAGCTATGATACAATCATAAATTCATATAGAGTAACAATATGATATCCATTTGTTTTAAACTATTATTATCCTCACATCACCCACACCCCAGTCTCTTGACTTCCATATTAAACTCGTACAAGCAATATAAATGCTTAGATTGTGAATTTTACAGAATGAAATGATTGTGTAAGTATTATTTAGATTCTCAGGGGGGCAAAGGGTATATGCTACATTGTTGATTGTCTCCCTAGATCCCTCCCTATCCTCCTTCCCTTCCACCTAACCCACCCCCATAAACATATCTATGGTTGCCCTAGATTATGTGTTGCTACGTGCTTGCTGGGTCTAATACATGAATTTGACTACCTTACTCCAAAGCCTGGGTTTTGCTCCAGCCTCCACAAATGAGGGAAACATTCGGCCCTTGATTCTCTCTGTTTGGTTAACTTCGCTCAGCATGATTTCTTCCATTGCCATCCATTTACCCTCAAAGGCCACAATATTATTGTTTCTAAAAGCTGAGTAGACTTCATTGTGTATATATACCAGAGCTTTTGGATCCATTCATCCAGTGAGGGGCATCGGGGTTGATTCCATAATTTAGCTATTGTAAATTGAGCTGTCATGAACAATGATTTTGCTGTTTTACTATAATGTGCTGCTTCTGACTCCTCTGGGAAAAGACCCAGAAGAGGAATGGCTGAGTCATATGGTAAGTCCATCCTTAATTCTTTGAGGACTCCCCACACTCCTTTCCAGAGCTGCCCCTCAACCATTTCTGAAGGATTTTGCTTTTAATTTGAAAATATTTTTTATTTTTTATTTTTTATGTGGTACTAATGTTAGAACCCAGAGCCTCACACATGCTAGGCAAGCACTCTGCCACTGAGCTACAGCCACAGCTCCTTCATAGACCTTCTTTAAATGCAGACCAAAGAAGGCACATTGCCAACAGATTACATAAGTGGCTGCGTGCTCACAAGCAAATGTTTGGGACCTTGAATACATACCCTGAATCAGGGTATCCATGTCCTTGGATACATACTAAAACATACCTGACCAGAAGCCTAGCAAAAAGCCTAAATACAACCATTTGGGGCCTGCCCCTACTCTACAATCACCTTCCTAATAAATAAAGCAATGAAAGTTTACACAATAGTGACAGGTTCTTCACTGATGAGCTGGATTAAAGACGAGAACATCAATAGCCCTCAGTGTTGCTAATGAAGTAGGGAAACGGTCACTCACACATACGATTAGTGGCATTGTATACTGGTTCAGCTCATCCACTGAGTAACCTAATATCTATTACGTATAATTATATATAAATAATATATAATTACATATAATAAATCATGGGCATCATATTCCTTTTTCTAGGAAATACCCTCTGAAATGCTCCCATGAATCTGTATATACTACAAACACACTAGAAGTCATAGATAATCCATATGGCTCCATAACTTTTAACAAAATGAAATTTTTAGTTAAAACTTTCCCACACCAGAACAACTAGTGATTCGATAAACCAATGATTTATATCCATTATGTGGAATAACATTCAGCAACAAAAAGGAATGAAATAATGATACAAACATGTGCTAACCTCAAAAATTTTATGGTAAGGCTCGATGTAGTTCAGTGGCAGAGTGCTTGCCTAGCATTGTGCAAGACCCTGGGTTCAAACCCCAGGACAGTGTACACATACATTCACACACATAAGCACACACCATGCCAAGTGATAGAAGCCAAATAGAATAGACCACCTACTACACACATTTATATGAAATGTCCCATAAACAAATCTATAGAACTCAAAAGCAGATCATATTTGCCTCACTCTGAGAGTGGAGGCAAGTGGGCAAGAGGAATCCCTTCAGGTAATGGAATTATTCTATAATTATATTGTAATGATAATTATATAAATCTATATATTCATTTAAAATTTAAATTGTTCACATAAGAAAGTAGGAAATTTGGACTAACATTTTTCATGAATTCTTGACAATGTATGAGTAAATCAAATCCAAAACATTATGATAAAGTTAGTTTTATCCTAGACTATAAATTTAGATGAATATTTAAAAATCAATCCCAGTTTACCATTTTAATAGGATAAGATTGAATAACCACAAGATAATCTCCTTGAAGAACAAATACAATGAAAATCAAAGCTTATTCTTGATCAAACTTTGTAGCAAACCAAGAGTAACAGGCAAATTTTTCCATCTGATAAAGAGCATTTAAGAGTAACAGGCAAATTTTTCCATCTGATAAAGAGCATTTTGAAAATCTACAGCTATATGATGAGGGTGCTTTCTATATAATATATTGTATTGGTCAGTTTTCTTTCTTTCTTTCTTTTTTTTTTTTTTTTTTTTGCTGTGACAAAATACCTAAGATAAACCATCTTAAATGAGGATTGGTTTATTTGGTTCACTGTGTCAGAGGAGTCAGTCCACAGTTCCTTGGCCCTGTTGCTTTGGGTCTGTGATGGCACTGTATGTCACAGCAGGAGCATGTAGCAGAGGAGGTCTGTTCACCTCATGATGCTGGGAAACAAGGAGAAAGAGGAGAGGGCAGAGGTCTCCTATCTTCTCCAAGGACACACACTAATAAACTAACTTCCTTCCACTGCAACGCACCTACTAAAGATTCCACCACCTCCCATTAGACAAGGGACCAAGCCTTTGGCATATGGGCTTTGGGGGACATTCAGGATCCAAACCATAACAGATAGGAGAGAATGTTGACTCTCCTCTCCTCTGTTACACATTGTAACTCAACATCCTAACTACAGTCTTAAGGCAAGATTCAGAAATAAAAGGGTGTCCTGTGGAGGCTCAGACTGTTACCAAAACTCAAGTCCTTGTCCCCCAATGCCAATCCAATAACAAGCACATGGTTTTGAGTGGGGGGGAAAGACTTTATTGCTTTGCTAGCAAAGGAGAAAGTCTGGGTACTCTTGCCCAGTGGCTGTGATTCTACCCATTGGGGAATGACCCTGGGTCCCTGGGATCGTGGGGGTTGTGAATTAAAGGGTACATTCCACAAGTTCTCTGTGTAGAGTTGTAATTCACTTGTTAATTTGGGACAGAGTCATTTCTTAAATCTTCTCATGCCATCCCCATCTCTGAATGACTTCCTCTGAATGTGGTGGGTGTGTGCTTAAGTACAGATAACTCTGTCAAGGATAGGGAAGAAAAGTAATCCTGTTTCCCCCAATTTAGGGAGGGGGAGAGACTAAGGAAGAGAGGGAGAAAGGAAGATAAAGAAACATGTCCATTAAAAAAAAAGTTTGCAGAGGGAAAGCAGCAAGGGCCATATTCAAAACATAAAGTGGACCAGTGTCACAAGACCTAGGATCCTGGCAAGTGGAAGAAGATGCAAGAGACACAGTTGGAATAGCAGACATGCTTTATTCAGAGGTGGCAGCAGCCTCTAGCCAGTTCCTTTTAGCCCCCTGAGTCTTCTCCATAGGCCTTTTTTATATGCAGGCCAGACAGAGAAAGCACCCTGCCCACAGGTTCCATCAGTGCACAGAACATATACTGAATCAGAGTGTTTATGACCTTGACTACTCACTGAAAACACAGCCCAACAGAATCCTTGCTGAGGTAGCCTAACTACGGTCAGTTGGAGCTGCCCTGCAATGGGATTACATTATAAAGATTATATTTTGCTGGGCTTGGTGGCACATTCCTGTAATCCCAGCATTTTGGGCAGCTGAGGCAGAAGGATCACAAGTTCAAAACCAGCCTCAACAACTTAGCAAGGCCCTAAGAAGCTTAGCAAAAAAAAGTAATAATAATAAGAGAACTGGGCATGTGACTCAGTGCCTGAGCACTCCTATGTTCAATACCAGTAACAAAAAAAAGGTATATTCAATTTATAGATTATGAAGTATATTAATTTACAGGTGACATGATTGTATGCGTAGAAAATCCTAAGGCAAAGAAAGTTCCTAGAATTAAATAGATGAATTTAGAACACCACAAGGTGCAGAGTTGATGGTATTTCCATGCACTAGCAATGTAATATTTGAAAAATAAAAATAACTAAATTCCATTTGTAATAACATTGAAATAAAATGTTTAGGTACGTGTTCCTAAAACTAAGTAACAGTTCACACTAAAATCTGTAAACCATCACCAAGAGAAAGTAAGGGAAACTAAACAGAAACACTATAATCAAGGATTGGAATAGCTGATATTTGCAAGGTATGAATTCTCTCAAAATTGATCTACTGACCATTTAATCAAACAGCATTTGCAAATCCAATCAAAATCCAACAGACTATTTTTTAAGGAACCACAAGTGATTCTATGATTAGTCTGAAAATGAAAAAAAAGCTTCAATAGTTAAAATAAATTTTTGCTTAGGAGGAGCACACTATATGATTCAAGATTTATCACCATGATTTTCGAGGTAGGTAGGACTCCAGGACCTGGGTAGGTTCCAGGAGCTGCAGCCTAAGACAGCTCCAGTCATCCAGGCTGGGAGGCTGCAGCTGCCTTACCATCACCAGGTACCGCCCAAAGCTAGGCAAAACCCTTGTGCCCTGCAGGGTGCCCAAGGACCAGAGTTCCACAGTCTCTGTTCCAAGCAACCCCTGCATTGATGCCCCCGACAGAGCGCACCTGGTGGGCCGTGAAGGCGATGAGGTCTCTGAGGAAGCAAAAGAAAAAGAAGAAAATCCAGAACAGAGTCTTGTGGGAATGGAGGCCAGGAGATCTCAGAGAAGCCCGCCCCAGAGGATCCCCCTAAACGCCGAGGCCCAGACGGAGCAGCTCTGGCCTGGTGTGTGCAGCAACTGGAGCGGGGCCACAAGATGCAGAGGCCTCCCCTGAAACGGAAAGAGCAGGCAACTAGGGCGATGGGAACTCTAGAAAGCCAAAGAACAACCTTGCCTGGGAAGAGGCAGCTGATGCGCTCTTGTTCCGGGGACTACAGGGCTCAGATGGAGGCCGAGTGGAGGGAGTCTCTGGGTGCTCTCAAGGCTGCTGCCCATTGAGCCCAAGCACAGACTGTAGGCGACGCCATCAGAAAGAAGAGCCAAAGGGGCTGCAGACCTCGGCCAGCAGAGAGCCAAGGCCACTCTGGACACTGATGATGAAGAGTTTAGGTTCCATTTCTTTTAGCTTCTCCCTCTTCCTGGAACAGCCCTGTCTCCCACAGGGTGGTGTCAGGGTTTGTGATTCGGGCAGGGCCTTTCCAGGACTTCTCTGTCAGCAGATATGGGGCTGCTGGCTCTTGTCTGGTCCATACACCTGAGTTTGTTGGACAGGTGTGAAAGTGTCACATGAGAACAAGACTACACTTGTAGATTTTTAATATGAAATGTCCTTCCTGCCAGAAGACAGATGCATTTAGAAGATCTTCTAGGATCAGCTGAAGTGAGTGCTCAATGTGCTACATAAAGAATATTGTACCTGCTGGGCAGGTAGCACATGCCTGTCATCCCAGTTACCTGAGAGGCTGAGGCAATAGGATCACAAGTTCAAGGCCATCCTTAACAATTGAGCAAGACCCTTCCTCAAAAAAAAAAAAAAAAGAAAGAAAGAGAGAGAGACTGGGGTGTAGCTCAGTGGAAAACCATCCCTGGGATCAAGTACCCAAAAAGAAAAAAGACTTATAGTTTGTCTTCAGGGTTTGAATAAGGAGCTATCGGTGATAAGGATTTGGAGGAATCTATATAATTGTACAATGGGCTCATTTGTGAAAGGTTATCCCATCCAGTGGCCTCATCTAGTTGACAAGGCCACATTCCTCTCTCTGCATTATGCAGTACGTCACATTACCCTAATAAATCACCATTTTTTTATAAAATTGGGGAAAAAATATTTACTACTGCATTCAAGTAATAAATACATAGAGGCACTGGCCCAGCACAGGCTCCATCAGTAGGACAGAACAGAGACGCACACCTAGAACTACACATCCACGCTGATGGACAAGGACTCAGGAAATTCAACGGGGAAAGTACCTTCTTTTCAACAAAAGGAGGTGAACAATGAGACGCTAAGAAAAGAATGAGGACCATATTCAAAAACAATCTGAGGGCTGGAGCAGTGGCTCAGTGGTTGGAGCACTTGCTTGGCATGAGTGAGGACCCAGGTTCAAACCCAGCACCATGTGCACAATTAAGTGTCAGAGAAACAAAGGCCAAATGAAAAAAATAAATAATAAAGTTGATTCTCTATTCCTCTCTCTCAATCTCTCACTCTCTCTTTACAAAAAGAAAAAAAAACACTCTGAAATGAAACATAAACCAGAATATAAAAGATAAAATTATTAAGCTTCTAAAACAGTGCTAGACAATAAAAGTATAATTTGAATCACAAATGTGAGCCACAGATGCAATCTTAAATGTTCTAGTATATTTTAAAAAGAAAAAAGTAATGAGTGAAATTAATATTTTATTAAACTTAGTACATTCAAAATATCATTTCTGCATGAAACCAATAAAAAAGAGTATTGACAAGATGTTATACACTGTTTTCACACTTACTCTTTCTCATTTTTTATTACTGTCTGGAGAATCTGAGGGTTAGAAAGGCCTTAATTTTAGATCCTTCCAGGTGGTGAGGGTTCTCCAGCTCCAGGGGCTCTGGCATTGCTGAACAATCAGATTCCCTTAACCTCAAACTATGCAAGCAAGAGAGGAGCACAGATAGAGCTGGGGTGGGACCCACATCAGCTTGTTCCCTCCCCTCTCAACCTGCCTCCAAATATCAGCTACTTCAGTGTCCCCAAACTTCAGGACTTCAGGAAGCCTTCATGAGGCACAAAGAAAAGCCATGGGATCCACAAACCTTCTGCCCAGGACCACAGACAGGAAGTCCTTCCCGAAGTCTGCCCATTCCCATTCCTATTGCAGTCTGTTGTTCCCCAGTAGAGTTTTCCTCTCAGTAACTCCACTATGAGGTTAATACTTAAAAATTATTACCTACTCCCTTATTCCCACTTTGTTCCTTTTTTGTAACTATTTCCGATTCACTTCTAGTTTCCTAAAGTCATCTCCTTATTTATTAAGGCCCTCATCTGAAGGTAAGCACTTGAGGACAGTGGATTTTGCCTGGCTTTGATTTGATGCATTGCAAGTGCCAGGCACATAAGAGGTAGACACTTATTAAGGAGTTAGAAAATCCAATGACCACATCTCCTTGAAGCCCATTCTAGGACACTAAAGGCAGACAGTTTCCTTGGGTGTGAAAGCGGAGGAGAGGGGTCCTCTGTGTGCATGTATGGCAGGGACTACTCACTACTTTATTCCCCACTGGAGCCCCTCACTCAGCAGCCCTGCAGTGCCCTCCACAGTCTGGACATAGCACCCAGCTCATGACCAAGAGAGGAATTCTGACCACTAAGTGGGTTCACAGCCTCCTGGAGCCAGGAGGGGGGGTCAGGAGGGGGAGCCCTGGTCAGGTTTCAGGTGCTCCCAGCAACCTAAGTTGCAGAATTCGCTGCTGCTACTCCCCTTCTCACAGTCCTGCCCTGGCTGCTGACTGAATCCCTCAGGAGCCTCCCAAGACCACAACCCCCAAACTCTGGGGCCACATGGCAGGGATCAAAATAAATTCAAAACCACTGGACCAGTAATGTGGGGAAATGGAGAAGACAAGGGGCTGAGGCCTGAGGAAAGCAGCAGCGGGCCCTTGTCAGCTCTGGTCCCACAAAAGAAGAGGTAGGAATCTGTGTCCTGGACTCTCAGGAGTGTGGAGAGGTTGCCCTCCAGGCTCCAAGAGTGTGTGACCTGATGTCTGGAGAAGGATCCACCCTTGGCTTCCAGGGTGATGGTGGTTGGACTCCTGCATTTGGAGTCTGGAGAGGTGGAGAGGGACACCTCAGGATCCAGGGGAGGTGCTGGGTGGATGCCTGGGCTCCCACTCATCACAGGTCTGGTTGTAGCCCGCTGTGGTCTTCAGCTGCTGCCACATCTATTCTTGACCCTCTGAGAACACAGTCTCTCGCTGCCAGCTGTGTAGCCACTTCCCAGCCCACAGCCCCATGTTCCTGCAGGAGCTCCTGCTGACTAAGACATCCAGGTAGCCAAGGCTTGTTGCAGGATGCCTGGGATGGGCTTGAAAAAGACCATGACATCCTAGTGCAATGAGTGCCCTGAGAACCCTGGAATCAAGGACCTGGGCTGGGCATTTCACCATGAGGCACAGGCCTTACTCTGTCCTACTCTCCTCGATTCTGCTGGCCATCCCAGAATTAGTGAGTTGGCCCTGGAAGCGGGGAGTCCCCTTAGTCAATTCCCCTCCTGCTTCGGCTTTATTTACATTTGTTTCCAGTGTGTGGTTGAATTAGGAGAAAACTGTCCAGGACATACCCTAGCCTACTGATGATTGACAGCTAACACTTGTGTAAAAACCATGCTGGGAAAATGGAGGCCTCCTCCAGACCCCAGCCAGAAGACCCTGAACCTCTCCCCAAACAACCCAGCCCCCTCACATCCTCAGCCCTATTTATTTATTTATAAAATCCTGGGCTATTCCAGGGAAGGGTTTTTTGCTCCTGTGAGCAGCAGCAAGAACAGGTCTCAGGATTCGGTGGTCCACGGTCCCATTCAGGAAACTGAGGGTATGAATGCATCTTGTTTGTAGGGTTCATAGATGCCCTGGGAAGGGGCCTTTATAGCAAGGAGACCTGGATGCTCCCTGAGTCGAGTCCACTATCGTTCTACGGGGAGTAAACATACTTCGTTTTCTATTTTCAGTAACAGTTGGAAATTCCGAACCTGACGTGGGATGAAGGAGCCAATTTGTGCCTACCTTACTGCAAGCCTAGGGGGACCCAAGGCTCCCAAGGGAACACAGGAAATTCCAGTTCAGGTTTTCTGTGTTCAACCATGTGGCCACACGGGGGCGCCGCTGCGCTGCCTGAGCAGCTCTGGAGAAGACCAGGCTGTGTGGAAGGAGCAGGGCACAGAGGGCTGATCCAGAGAGTATGCATGAATGAGGGGATGAAGATGCTTTTGAGGCGTCCTGAACCCCACAGAAGTTACAGTAGACAGGAGTTAGAGGCTCCTACAAGGAATTCTACCGGCTTCTCACATCTTCTCTCCTCAACCCCTTTCTCCAGTTTCTTCATCATAGCTAAGAACACTGCAAGTTTACATTATTTATTATATTTATATTTATTATATTTATATATATTTATTATATTTATATATACACATATACATACACATACACATGCATACATATATATACATACATATATACGTACATACATACACACATACATGTGTGTACGTATATATGTGTATGTATATATATGTATGAATATATATGTGTGTATATATATTTTTTCTGACAAAGTATTTCTTTCCTAAGGGGCTGCTTTTAAACATAGACTTTACAGAAGCATTGTAGTGCGTGCCTGTAATCACAGCTACTCCAGAGGCTGAAGTGGGAGGATTCCAAGTTTAAGGCCAGCCTGGGGAAGTTGACAAGACCCTATCTCAAAATAAAACCAAAACCATAGGGTGTGTAGCTTAGTGGTAGAGTGGCCCTGGAAACAATTTCTTATACCACCAAAATACATCTAAATAAATAAAATATACTTGATACTTTAATAATATTTTAGATTTAGAAACAAGTAAAGGCAAAGCAGAGCACCTGCAGGTCACACACCATCATCCACTTGTCACAGCTATTAAAACAATATTGATCATTATTCCTCAGCAGCATGGTTTACTTGGATTAATTAGCTTTTATTGATGCCCTTTTTCTGTTCTGGGATGCCATGCAGGGTACCACACAGCATTTAGTTTCAGTGGTGTCTCCTTAAGGCTCCTCCGCCTGTGACAGTTTCTCAACATTTTCTTCCTTTGGTGACCTTGACATTGTTGAGGAGTAGTGCTCAGGTGTATCGCAGATTGATCCTTCATTTGAGTTTGGTTGGCTGGCTCTGTGAGTTTTGAAGACATCACAGAGATGAAATACCACACAGCACAACACATCAACGCTTGCACTGCCCTCTTGACTCCTCCCTGATGGGTGAACCTTCTCCACCTGGCCAAGGTAGAGCCTCCCAGATTTCTCCCCTGCAATGCTCCTTTCTTTACTTCCCTCTTTTCCATATTGCAGTCTTTGCAAGTCACTATGTGCAGACCCCACTTAAGAGGTGTTCTCTCTATACATTTGCATGAAGGTTTTTCTTTGAACATAATTATTCAGATTAGTTGGCCAGAGACCTAGGAGTATGATCACTGTGTTGTTCAGCAAGTTGATATTTAGTTCTAGAAGTAAATGTCAAGTATCTTCCATCATGGTTATACCATTTTATACCCCTGCCAACAGCAAATGAGGGTTCTGTTGCTCTATGCATTCGTCAGCACAAGGTGTTAACAGGTTTTTTTTTTTTAGACACACTAGTATGTGTATGATGGTATACAGGTGTTTCCACTTGCATTTCCCTAATGACTGATCACATCGTACATCTTTTCATGCACATATTTGTCATCTGTAAATCTTCCTTGGAGAAGTGTCTGTTCACACTTTTCCCACTTTTTTCCTAGCATTTTTGTTGGTGAGAAATCTGTTAATGGAAGCTTGAAGTAAGGTGATCTTTGTTATGTGTGTCTTCATTACAAGCCAGGAAGAGAGGTTTCACCTGGACTAAATCACCTGGCAGATGGATCTGGGACTTTGAGCCCCAGAACTGTGAGAAAATAAATTTCTGTTGTTTAAACCACCAGTTAAAGGTATTTTATTATTAGCTCAGGTTGACTAAAATACACACTATTCACAAAAAAAGCCCTTATTCAGTATCTGTTCTACATAGGGTTATAAAAAAATCATAACATAAGAGATATGTAATCAACCAATTCAAAATAGTGTGATGTGAGAATGACCTGGGAATGACTCTTAAATAAAGAGAAAATTAGGCTAAGGATGAGAGGAATACATATGTGAACAATAAATACATAAGTGTCCTGCAAGATCGTGTCTTCAAAAAATGGAAATGAACAATAAGACATGAAGAAAAGGAAAAACACCATGTACAAAAGCAATCTGAAATGAATCACAGACGTGAACATAAAAGATAAAATTATTAAGCTTCTAAAACAGTGCTAGCTAAAAGTATGTAAGCCATAGATGCAATCTTAAAATTTCTAGCAAATTTTAAAGTAAAAAGTAATAGATGAAATTATTATTTTATTAAACTTAGTACATTCAAAATAGCATTTCTGCATGAAATCAATAAACAGGAGTACTGACAAGATATTATACAGTACTTTCACAGTTACTCTTCCTCATTGTTTATTACTATTTGGAAAATCTGAGTGTTAGAAAGACCTTAATTTGGGTTGAAGGCCCAGGACACCCCTGCGGAGAACACTTGCCCTGAGTCTTTCAACCACAGTACATACCCAGAAGATCCCAATATATTGAGCCTGACACCACAACCAAGGACCTTAGGTCCCATTGCAGCACACAAGTAGACTAGTTCTGGCCCCACTCTGTGCCTATGGGACAAGAGGACCCAGCAACACACCCCCACCACTATGCTTCAACAATCCAGTGAACTTCCCCAACCTCCCCCACCACTTACCCCACACACACACACCAGGTTCCAGATCCGTGCCCTGGAGCCTAGATCCAAAAGGTGCAGCAAAACAAGGCTCCAAGCAGAAGCAGCCTTCTGGAAGAAGGTGGTCATCACAAGAGTAGTGTCTGACCAGACCACTCGACCTGAAAGGAAGAAGCACCTACAGGGAACCTCAATTCAAAGATCCAGTAGATTCTCTTCAAAACTGAGGAACTAAATGAGAAAAAGTTTACCTCAAACTCCCAACTCTCTTACCAAGGAGCCCATGGACAAGGAGTGGGATGAAAACCTAGAAAAAAATTATCAACTCTCTGATTACTAAAAGAAACAAAGAAGGTTTAATGAAGGGATTAAGTGAGAAACCTCAAGAGATGAAAAACTTTATTTTCAACAAAATAAACATTCTGAAAAAGGAAGCAATAGAGCTAAAATCTTCAGTCAATCACAGAGGAAGGATGGAAGAATTTAATAATTGACTAACTTCTATAGAAAACAGAACCTCAACTCTTGAAGAGAGAACTTCCAACAATGAGGACAGGCTGAGCAAGCTTGAGTGCATGGATGACAAAAAAGAAAAAAATCACAGCATGAGCAGAATTTGCAATATTCCTGGGATGAAATCAGAAGACACAATCTAAGAGTTATGGGAATATAAGAAGAAATCAAAACACATATGAATGCCATAAAGAACATTCTCAACAAAATGGCTAAAGAAAAATTTCCCCATATTAAAAGAGAGTCATATATGCTTATCCAAAAAGTGTATAGCACACCTAATAGGCATTATCAAAAGAGAAGGCCATCAAGGCACACCATATTTAAAATGTATAATGGGGAAATCAAGAAAAGAATATTAAAAACTTCAAAAGAGAAATGCCAAATTACATTCAGAGGCAAATCAATAAGGATCACTTCTTACCTTTAGCTCAGACGCTAAAAGCAAGAAGATCCTGGAGGACATATTTCAATCTCTGAATGAGGGCTGGAGCGGTGGCTCAGTGGTTTCGGTGCTTGCCTGGCAAGCACAAGGACCCGGGTTCAAACCCCAGCACCATGTACACAACTGTGTGTTGGAGCAACTAAGGCCATGCGAAAAAACTAAATAAAGTTGTTTCTCTCTTTCTCTGTCTCTCTCACTGTCCCTCTCTCTTTAAAAAAAAAAAATCTCTGAATGACCACAATCTGCAGCCAAGAATACTATACCCATCAAAACTCAGCTTCAAATTCAAAGGGGACATAAGAACATTTTATGATAAGATCAAACTTGCAGCATTCATGAACAGAAAACCAGCATTACAAAGAATCCTCAAAGACAAACTCCAGTTAGAAAAATAGGAAAACAATCCTCAAAACCCACAGAGAAAATTCAATACAGAATTACATGCTATCAAAAGACAACCAAGACAGCACAGAATTCAGTAATAAAACACAATGACTATGAACCACCTCCACATAAGTATCCTAACAATGAATGTGAACAGTCTCAATGCACCAATAAAAAGACACAGGTTAGCAGACTGGATCAAAAAACAACATCCAATAACGTGCTGCTTACAGAAGACTCATCTTACACCAAAGATACACAGATTGAGAGTGAAAGGATGGAAAAAAATCTACCATGATACCAGCATGGAAAAAAAATCTATCAAGATACCAAAGTCATTCTTTACAAGTATCAAAAAAGCAATTCTCAAATCTTTATCAATAATAAAATCCCTAGAATAGACAAAATATTACTAAGCAAGAAAGACAAAACAGGTGGTTCTACACCAGATATAAAATTATACTATAGAGCTGTAGTAACAAAAAAATCCCATGGTATTGGTATCAAAACAGACACCAAGAACAATGAAATAGAACAGAAGACTCTAAGACAAACCCACAAATCTGATCTTTGACAAAGGGGGTCAAAATAATAAAATGGAGAAGACAAAGCCTGTTCAACAAATGGTGTTGGACAACCTGGACAGCCATGTGTAGGAAGTCCTGCCTCAACTGCAGACTGTGGATCCCTCAGACACCTCCCTAGAACACAGCCCCCAAACTCGGGGTCTACCTAGCAGGGATCAAAATAAACTCAAAACCACAGAACCAGTAATTTGGGAAAATGGAGATGACAAGGGCATGAGGCAGGCAGCAAGAGGCCTTTGTCAGCTCAGGTCCTGAAAAAGAAGAGGCAGGATGTTTGTGTCTCAGGGATTCAGTGGTCCATGGTCCCATTCAGAAACCTGAGGACAGGCATTATGTTTATAGGGTTGGTCCACACCCTGGGAACTGGCCTTTATGACATGGAGACATGGATGATTCCTAAGACAAGGTTCCACTATCCTTCAGCCAGAGGAAACATATTTCATGTTGTATGCAGTGAGTGAGATACTGATTGACTCAGTCTGATCTCTTCAGCCGCACAGAGACACACTGCACCTTATTAGACTGAAAGCAGGTCCACTTGGCATCTCTGCTACAAAGGAGATGCACAGTGCCCCTTCTCACCTATGAGGAGGTCAGACAGGCAGAGAAATGGAGTGGGACTCCAAGGTATAGAAGGTCTATGGCACTAGAAGTTCTATATAAGTTGGTCAACAATGCATGACTTTTAAAAATATCATGCATTACCACAAGATCCATTCAATGTGCAAGACACACCCACAGATTTCAATGCAATAGAATATGAATTATTTAATTATAACGTTTCAGGGTCCATATGGCAAAGGACCTTTAAGAAGCTAACACTTGTGTCACTTTAGTGCAATATCAAAGATGAATAGCCACAGTTACTGGCAATTATTAAAAACATTCTTC
>PVKS010035292.1:0-20183 GCA_004027875.1 Aplodontia rufa
AAAAATATTCCATATTTTGAATGTGATACAATAATGGAACCATATACGTTATGTAAACTTACTGAAATATGTGGCTAAATGACATTTTTCTATATGCAAATTACACTCCATAAACCTGAGGGAGGAGGGAAATGCTGGGGAGTGATGTTAGTCAAATTATATTGTCATATTGTGTGCATGTACGAATATATAACAACAAATCCCATCGATATACACAACTACAATGCACCAATAAAAAATGTGGAGAACGGAGAGAGGAGAAGGAGGCATCTAACAGGGAATTAACAAGGTAGTTTACTCTTTACTCACCCAAGGAGCCAAATAATATGTATGCAATTATTTAATTCTGAATTGTAAAAATGCGGAGGAAAAAATAGGGCATAAATTCATACTTTGGTTCATCTTAACATGTTGTCTAATATAGCCACATGAAAGATCATTTTGTTCTAGTAGCTTTCAGCATTTGGTATACAGCTTTGATTGAAATGTACAGGGTGTGATTTGGGTGGATTCTTGGTGTTAAAATTTACATTCTTGGTGTTAAATTTTAACATATGGTCACCCCGGAAGTGAAATTTCCCCACAAAGAGTATTGAAACACATCGATGTTACTCTAAGAATCCTTCACGGGAGGAAGTGGCCAACTAACAAAACCACAAGGAAACAGAAAGTGCCCAACAGTGGCTCTGCCTTGGTATGTGAAGCTCCTCCATCCCAGCTCTGATGGGGCAACTCTGAGCACCTGCTCTGGGTAGAAGTTGGAAAGCCCTTGCCAGGCGGGGAAGTACAGGACTACACTTTGTAGCTCGTGACTCACACACTGTGCAGGGCCCTTGATCGAGTATTTTAATAAGTGTGTGCCGGCAGACCCTTGACTGCCCCTAGCACTGTTTCCATTTTCCCTTTTCTCTTACACTGGAAGAATTCATCGAAAAGACAACATGTACATAAGTATAAAATTATAAGAAAATATTGTGAACAATTCTATGGAAGCAAGTGAAAACTTGGAGGAAATGGATATATTCTTTAAAACAAAAACTGGTTGAGGATCAGGGGTATGGCTCAGTGGTAGAGCACTTGCTTAGCATGCTTTGGGCTCTGAGTTCAAACACCAGACCTACCAACAAACAAACAAATAAATAAACATCGCTGGTTGAAATGGATCTACATTACTAAAACCCTGGAGTCATAGGCTGAAAAATGACATACTACCAAAAGTCACTGAATTTTGTGGCATGTGAATTATTATAAAGCTACTTTTTAAAAAACTGTAAAAAAATTGGTCTACAAAACTTGAATAGAGTAGTAACCATTGAAAACAGTAAAATCAGTAAGTATCTATCATTTTTAAAAGAGCCAAAGAAAAGAGAGTCACAACTGATTTCTGTCTCATCTTTAAGGAATAGATAATTCCTTCATAATTCAAAATGTTACAGATTATAATAAAAAGTTGGAAAGTGAATGCTGTCCAAGGTAGAATCCTGAGCTTTTGTATAAAGGTTTTCTGGAATTCTTCCCTGATATTCTGATTATGTCTTATGGTTAGTGTTTTTCTTCCACATGAGTCATTTCTTGGATTCTTAGGGAAGAAATTAATAGTAAAGAGCACTTGATAGGCTATTCTTTTTTAGCCACGATTTTCAAGTAGTGCATACTTTAAAACTGGGAGGCAGCACTAACTGAATGGGAGAATAGGTGTCCTGTGTTGTAGGCATAGGTTGGGGAGGAAGTGAAATATGAACTGGACATCCTGGGTATCTTAGTCCATTCAGGCTGCTATAATAGGATACCATAGATGGGGCTTCTAATAACAGAAATCTACTCCTCACAGTTCTGACAGCAGGAAGTCTGAGATCCAGGTGTTGGCAGATTCAGCGTCTGGGGAGGGCCTCATCACCAATGTCTTTTCACCCTGACCTCACATAGTGGATGAGGCCAGATTTCTCTTTTGGGCTTCTTTTATAAAGGCACTAATGCAAGATCCCCCTGCTCCCCATACTACCTCCTTGGGAATAAGGATTTCAACATATGAATTTCTGGGGACACAAACATTCATGCCTACCACTGGCTTTCCCACATTTTCTACTGAGCAAGTTGAGTGTTAGTTACTAATGTGCACCATGAAGTCTCCAAAAGGGGCTATCCTGTGCCCCTAAAGGAGCTAACCTCAGTCAGCTTCCCTCCTTCCCTTCTTCCTTCCTTCCTTTCTAGCAGTCTCAAATGACAAGCATTTTTTCAGAACAACTTTGGAAAATGATAAGTGCATAAAGTGAAAACTTTCCAGATGAGAAATTTTTAAAAAGTTACCAAGACTTCATGTTTGTCTTTTGTAGGCTATTTAAGGTATTAAAATCTAAACTTAGGGCCAGAGGGTGGCTCAGCAATAGAGTGCTTACCTGGCATGCGCAAGGACCTGGATTTGAACCCCAGTACTGTTACAACCAAGTGTTGGAAAAACAAAAATCAGGGTCTGGAGCAATGGCTCAGTGGTTATGGTGCTCGCCTGGCATGCGCAAGTACACAGGTTCAAACCCCAGCACCCACGTACACAACTAAGTGTCAGAGCAATGAGAGCCTTGAGAAAAGCTCAGTAAAAATTGTTTCTCTCTGTGTCTCTCTCACACACACTGTCCTTCTCTCTTTAAAAACATCAAGAAAAAAAAAAGAAGGAAAAACAAAAATCAGACGAAAAACAAATAAAATTGACTCTTTATATCTCACTCTCTCTTTTAAAAAATTTGAATAAAAATTATTTTCTCAAAGTCACATGATAGATTTAATTTTCCAAAGATGGCTGTGTTCCTTCTGCCACAGGAGGCAAGTTTTGAAATGAGAAGTGGGTGTGGGCTGCTGAGAAGAGATATACCCCAGCCTCCAGAGTGGATCTGTTCTCCATTTCTAAGTAATGCAAGGAGCAAAGAAAAGATCAAGTCATCACCGCCCTAAATCCCCAATCACATTGGCCTCCACTCCATAAACCGGTGGGGGAGCCAGCCACGCAAGAGACTAAAGGTTAAGCACGTACCACTGACCTCATAGGAACGAGTTCTCACATCATTACATACACCCTTGCCTGGTCACACCAAAAACTGCCCTGGGAGTGTTATTTAAGTTTAGCTGTTCTACCTGCATTCGTAGAACAAAATCAATATCTTCTCCTGTCTTTGTTTGCCTGGATTATGTTTAACTACTAGAAGGCTTTTAGGACACCGATTAGATTTATCATCTTGCTTTTTACATAAGCAGGTGTGTGATGGGGAAAAATAGGAATGTCTTTTTCCTTTCCCTTTAGGATGGCACTACAAGAAACATGAAACAGCCTATCTGGAGAAGCTTGTGTGTCAGTACACGCATCACAATTACAATCTTTATAATGAAAATAGTCTCCCTTGACCTAAGGCTTTCTTCACAATGGTGTTTTTAGAGTACAGGGAAAGAATAGGTTACTCAATAAATAGGATGGCAACAACCAGCTATCTATCCTTTTGGGGAAAAATGTTAAATCTCAAGTTACACATACATGAAAACAAATGTCCAAGAGGCTTAAAATTTTAAATGCAACAGGTAGAGATTCTAGGCAAACAGTAGGAAAAATTCTTGATGAGGTCATAAAAGAAATTTGACTCTGTGTATATTTGATGGTATAACTTCTAAATGGTTCAAAAAATAATTCAGCCTTTACCTAATACTTACTACACAACAGGAACTAAGTTAAATTATCACACATATTGATTTCTTTCTTCCCAATATACTCTATCTCATTGCTAATACAAGATATATATACAATCCTACGTGTGATACATGCTGTATATCATATATGCATATGTCATGAGATAGATGCAGATAGATACATAGATAGATATCTAGTCATCTCATGTTGCCAGGTACTATGGTACATGCCTGTTTTCCCAGCTACTTGGGAAGCTGAGGCAGAAGGATCACAAATCTAGGAATAATCTGGGCAACTTGGTAAGATCCTATCTCAAAATAAAATGAAAATGTCTGGGCATGTGGCTCCGTGATAGAGTGCTTGCCTAGCATGCTCTGGGCTCAGTACTCAGTACTGGCAGGAGTCAGGGGAATAACTCTCAGGTCAGTTTAGTTCAGGTTTTCCAATTAAATGAGCTCTGATCAAAACAAAGATCAATCTATCATCTATAGATTATAAGGAATTGCCTCACACGATTACAGAGACAAATAAGCCACATGATCTATAGTCAGCAAGTTAGAGACCAAGGAGAGCCTTTTCGTAGTTCTAGTTTTGAGTCCAAAGACCTGATGGTATCAATTAGGATCCAAAATCCAGTGGTTCATGATCCAAGAAAAGATGATGCTTCCGTCTGAGTCCAAGAGTCAGAAAAGACCTATGGCTTAACTCAGGCAGTCAGGCAGGAGGGATTTTCTGTTGCTCAATTTCTTTGTTCTAACCAGGACTTCAACTGACAGATGAGCCCACCCACATTAGGGAGGGGAATCGCTTTACTAAGTCTACCCGTTCAAATATTAAGCTCATTGAGAGACACCGTCACAGACACACCCAAAATAATGCTTGACCTGGTATCTGGGAATCCCAAGGTCCAGAAGACAGATACAATTAATCAGATATTGGCCCCTTTTAGCACGTGAGAAAACTAAGGCTTAAATTGCTTCACCAGAATCACGCAACTAGCAGGGTAGAGTCAAACCTGGTAACCACCTGTCTGAAATCAAATAAGCTATGTCTGACAAACCCAAGCAAATAAAATATAGTCATGTAAATAAAAATTTTAGAAAAAAGAGCAAATATTTTAAAACACAGGACAAAGAAGAGTAATAATAAGAGTACTAAGAGTAATAATAAGAGCTTTTGCAAATTAATAATGAGTACCTGACTACCATATGTCAGTATCGGCAACAAACAAAACAAAACATACCAATGAAACAGATGATTATAGAGAAAATGGCGTTTACTACAATACATATACTGATCTCATTAATGAGTTAAAAATGCAAAAAAAATTATTATTACCATATCAGAATTGAAAATTTCTTAGAGTGATTATACCCTGTCTTATATACCTGGATAATTTGTAAACAATAAAAGTTCTTGAGGCTGGGAAATTCAAAGTCAAGGGGCTGTATTTTGTAAGGGTCCTTTTGCTGTGTTACAACACGGTCGAAGGTGAGCAAGCATTCACAAGACAGAAAAAAAATGGATTGAACTCATGATTTTTATTGGGAGCCTGTTCCCGTGATCAGTAATCCAGGCCTACAATAACAGCCTTAATCTGTGAAAGTGCTGCCCTGGTGACCTAGGCACCTCTTAAAGGTTCTGCCACCTCGTACCATCACAGTGGCAATTAAATTTCAACATAAGTTTGGAGGAGACATTCCAACCACAGCATATCCAGTGTGATAGGAGCAAGAAAACAGACATGTTCATATATCACTGGCAGGAAATAAATCTGTGTGAATTTTGTATTTTGTAGGTGGAGTTGGAGGTCATCAATTTAGCAAAATTTAAATATATATTTTTTTTACCCACTAATCTCTTTTAGGTATTTCTCCTACATAAAACATATTTGTGTTGATATATTCACAAAAATGTTCACTGCAGTATTGCTAGTGAGAACAAAGCATTAAAACTTCAAATGTCCATCAAATAAGGGTTAGGTTAAATTATGATCCATTCATAGAACAAGATGTTGTACAGTTATAATAGAACAAAAACAAAAAATGTATTTAATATACTTTGGAGAAAAACATGTACAACCATATGAATATTATGGTCTTACTTTTATATGAATAGTTGAAATTCGTAGGAGAGATTTTTCTGAAGGCTATAGATAGCTGGTAAGGGAGGAGGCGGATAGAGTCAGATCTGAGATTTCACTTGAACAATTTTATTTTTTGTACCCAGAGTGAGATTTACCATGAAGTAAAAGAAGTCTAAGCTCTGGGGCCTCTCACTTGAATGTGCTTCTCTGATGGCCCTTGGAGGCCCAAAACAATGTGTTCACACAGCACGTGTTTTTGCAAACTTGCTAAAGCGATAGAGTGCTACTTCAATCAGTTAAGAAAACTGCCTATTTCAGTTGAGACTTCTCTATCACACTTCCTCTTATGTTAGATGCTTTAGTTATCTTTCTACCAAATTTTTTCTCCTAAGGCAAGCCTTTTAGCATGCTTTGACTTCCCTTCAAACTTTCCCTCTCCAATTTTTTTTTTATCGCTACTGCTTATTACAGATTCTCAATCCCTTATCTGCAATTCTAAAATCCAAAACAAGGTACAAATAGTTTTTTCAGTATTCCTTTGGCAGCAAAACTTCATTTGATCAGAGCTCATTTAATGGGAAAGCCTGACCTGAACTGACTTGAGATAATTTAACAGTCTATTTATTCCACTTAAGAGTGAGCACTCATGTTTTGCTGTAGAAATAATTATGTCTTTTATTATAGGGTACTCACCAGGACCCATGGAGTTTTTAAGTAATAAACTTTGGGACAGAACATAAGATTAGAAACCAACCCTACTACAATAGATTTTTTTAAATAGTCTAAGAAATTTCCAAAAGGAACCAAATTATTTTATAGTAGGGAGGGGGTGGTTGGGGAACACAAGGGAGCATCTCTCTGGCATAAGAGGCAAATTATCAAGAGTTGAATTCTGATGAGATGATGACTTTAAGGTTTTCTATTTCTAATGAAATCAGAATTTTTACAGTCCCTGATTTGTGTCCCAAAGCTATCAAAACAACACTGATTGAGGTCTCTGCTGGCTTCAGGTGTGGAGCATGAGAATAGATGTTAACATACCTAATATAGATTTATTTGCGTGTGGAGAAGACAGGAGTAGGAAGAAAGATGAGAAGCACCTACTAGTCCAGTTCCACCCTCTATCATTCTACAAGAAACCATCTAGTATGAAGCAAAAAGCCTGGTTTATAAGTACTAAGTGGTGCCAATCAGAAGGAAAATTCATTGTACTATAGATCAAAATGACTTAGATTTAAGTTTAGAAGCCAATCATACTGTGAAGAGATAATCAAACTCACTTGTAGGATATGTAAGTTGAAACCACAATGATATGCTACTTTTCCCCACTGTGTGGGTAATGCCCTGTGTTTACTGATTACTGATATTCATGAATCATAGAGGATAGGATGCCTGGAGAGGGCATTCTGGAAAGCAATCTAACAGCAACTTAGCATACAAAGGTAGTTGTGTTTTGGTCGGGAAATGGGCAGAGAACTTTGCATGAACTGATAAGTGGGCTGAGCACTCCAGAGCCAAAGAACAGGAATGAGGGTGGGGGGAATCAAAGAATAGGCTGTAAGTGTGGCTCCATGGTAGAATGTTTGCCTACCTGTGAGGCCCTGGGTTTAATCCTCAGCAAGGGCAAAACAGAAACAAACATCAATAAAATCAAATAATTTAGAAAAGAGGCAAAACACCAAATCAGTAGATTCTACAAGCTGTCTCGGCAAAATATTGGTCGACTCAGCTGATAAGTAGGGGTAAATAATAGAGGTGTACTAAGAAAAAAAAAAAAAAAACAACGAAATCCAACCAAGTGAAATAGAGCCTTCAGCTGACTGAATTGCATGGAAAAAAAAAAAAAACAATAACACATAATACTATATGAACCGATTTAACATTCTATAGTTTGAAAATTCTCAATTCCTAAACATAACAGGAGCCAAAAGTCTTATCAAAGAGATTATAGATCCTTTCAGTTTTATACGAAAAGATGATTTTTGAAAAGTTATTCTAAATACTTACATTTCCAATGTCTTTAACCAAACCTCTCTAGCTGATAAAGGGATCTACAAAAATTTCTACAGCTACCCTTACGTTAATATCACAGTGAACTTTCCCCCCCTAAGATCAAGTATAATTCAAGGATACCCACTCTTATCATTATTGTTGAATAGTATACAGGCAGATTCTTCTCCATTAAAGCCTTCAGATTATGGCAGCCCTGGCCAGCCTCTGGATGTCAGCCTTATGAGAGATCCTGAGCCATAGGACATATTGAACCTACTCCAGAATCCTGATTCACAAAAACTGTAAGATAATAAATGTTGTTTTAAACCATTTAAGTTTAGGGTTAATTTGCCATGCAGCATTAGACATATAATACTAACATCTACAAAATAGTACCAGAACTAATAACTGAGTTGATAAGGTAACACAATACAAGGTCAATACAGGAAGATCAATTGCATTTTTCTATACTAGCTATAAACAATTGGAAATTAAATTTTTAAGAAATATACACTATTTACCCAGACACCAAGAAACTTATTACTTAAGAGATAAATTTAGCAAAATATGCCCAAACCTTTTTGTTGGAAACTATAAAATATTGAAGTAGAAATTATAAAAGGAGAAATATACCATGTTCATGGATGATGACCCCTTAATACTGTTAATATGTCAATTAACTCCAAATTGATCTACACATACAATGCATGGATAGTTCTATACCACATTAATAAAGGCAATCACATGATCATTTCAAGGGTCACAGAAAAATGTTTGAAAACATTCAACACCTTTTCATGACTTAAAAACTCTCAATAAACTAGGAATATAAAGAATATACCAAGTATAATAATCAAGACACTATGGTACTGAAATACAGATAGCCATATAGATCCCCAGAACAGACCAGAAAACCTGGAGATAAGCTCATCATACATAGTCAACTGATATTTGACAAATGTACCAAAAGCGGTACCCAGTAGGGAAATGATAGTCTCTTCCACAAATGGTGCTGGGGAAACAGCATATCCACAACAAAATAATAATATTGGACCTTTATCATATAACATAGATAAAAATCAACTTAAAATGGATTAAAGTCTTAAATGTAAGACCCAAAACTATAAAACTCCTGGAAGAAAACAAGGGAAAATCTATGATATTAATCTTGGCAATGATCTTTTCAACCCTTGGACATGATGCTAGGTGTGAGTTTTTGATAATGACCTAAAATTCATAGGATATAAAAGCAAGAATAAAGTGGGGCTACATCAAGTGAAGACAATTCTGCACAGTAAAAGAAACAATCAACAGAATGAAAGAGCAACCTATGGAGTAGAAGAAAATATTGCAAATCATATGGCTATCAGGGGTTAATCTCCAAAATATATAAGGAACTCCTACAACTCAACAACAACAAACAAATAGCCTAATTAAAAATGGATGAAGGAATTGAGTAGACATTTCCTCAAAGACATACAAATGGCCAACAGGTATAGGAAAAAATCCTCCATATCATTAGTCATCAGGGAAATGCACATAAGCAGTATAATGAACTATTATCTTACACGGGTCAGGAAATATATATGAAAATGTGGAAAAATTAGAATCTTTTCACACTGTTGATAGGAACACAAGATGGTATGATCCATGTGTGGAACACTGTGGAGGTTCCTTAAAAAATAAAAAATGTAGAAGTATTTCACTTCCGGGTATTTATATAAAAGAATTAAAATCAGAATCCAAAAAAGATATCATCATTCTCACATCTATTCATAGAAGCCAACAACTGAAAATATCCTAAGTACCCATACAATGAATACTACATGGCCTTTAAAAAGAAGGAAATTCTGCAATATATGATGACTTGGATAAACCTTGAGAACCTTATGCTATGTGAAATAAGCCACTCACAGAATGACAAATATTACGTATTTAAAATAGTCAGATTCATAGAATCAAAGAGTGGTAACGTAATGTAGAATGGTAATTATCAGAGACTGCTGGGAGTGGGTAATGGAGTTAATAACTGATGAGCATAAAGTTTCAGTTTAACAAGATTAATAAACTTTAGAGACCTGTAACAATTATCAACAATAATGTACACTTCAGTGGGGCTGGAATGGTGGCTCGGCAGTTGGAGTGCTTGCTTGGCAAAGCAAACCCCAGCACCACATACACAACCTAAGCATGGGAGAAACAAAGGCCAGATGAAAAAATAAATAAAAATGATTCTTTCTCTCCCTCTCTTTAAAAAATAAAATAAAATAAATTCTTTCTCTCTCACACTGTCTCTCTCTCTCATAAAAAAAATGCATTCAGAGGCAGACTTGATGTTAAGTGTTCTTACTACAATAACACAATATAGTTAAAAAATTTGATTAGACATTTTACCAAAGAAGATATATGAGATCTCCCTCGACATTAGTAATCATTAGGAAAATGCAAATTAAAGCTATCATGAGATACCACTATAAACCCTGCTAGAATGGTTAAAGTTTTAAAAACTTACCATACCAAGTATTGGTCATAGCTCGGTGCAGTGGTACACACATATAATCTCAGGAACTCCAAAGGCTAAGGCAGGAGGATCACAAGTTTAAGGGCAGCCTCAATAATTGAGTGAGACCCTGTCTCAGAATTAAAAGCATAAAAAGTGCTGGGGATGTTGCTCTGCAGTAAAGTGCCTCTTGGGTCAATCCCTAGTATCACAAACTTAAAACAATGAATAAAAAAAATCAAATGCTTGTTATGATGCAAAGCAACCTGAATTTTCACACATTTCTAATAGGAATTAGTATGTACATTAGAAAACATTACAAAGAGTTTGCATTTTCTTTTAAAGTTAAACCTATATGTATCATTAAATCCAGCAAGTGGACAAAATTTCTCTGCACCCCCAAACTCCCCATGTTCATCTTGTTGTTAGTCCCTTATTACATGAACATTCTATGAAAGCAGAATTAGGAGTTGTTTTAAAAATGGTTGAATCGCCTTTGGAATGCAGTTTAGAGCTAAGTTCAGGGCAAATAAACAACTGTCTAATAATACTGAAGTATTAGTGTGATGCACATGAAAATCCTATGGACATGATGAATGCAGCAGGGAAGGCTGGATGGGGGTGGGAGCATCCCTAGGAAGAAGGAACTGCTCCAGCAGAGGAATGGAAATGTGTGAGGCCTCGAAGCCCCCCACCTTCCCTCTAATCTACAATGGTTGGGCAGAGAGAGTGCTCTCTACCGACTGTGACCATTCCCAAGCATCCTGGAAGCCATCTATAAGATACGTCATCCGGCTGTATTTTTTACTTCAATCCAGCACGCAGGAGGCAATAAATAATGAAAATTGGAATAAAAGTTCTTCCCCACACTAGAACATTAATTGTTCTCTTTAGATTCTGCCTCACTATAAATTAAGTGAGTATATGCCAAATTGGGAATTTTATGTCTTTGCTCATTCTCCTATTTAATATATATGGGTGTGGGGACAAGTATAGGCCAGAATGATGCCAACTGCTACAGAGACAGCACTGGACAAAACATGATTAATTGACAGCCTTCAAAAAGCTCAAACCCTACCTGGGAAGAACAGCTGTCAGTAAGTTGAAAATTGCCCATTTCAATGTTCATTTAAAAAAAAAAAAGAGTGAATAATATCAGAGCTGTTATATTTTGGAACAGCTGACAAGTGTATTTTCCTGAGGCTGAATATGTGTACTCCAGGGGCTGCACTTAGTGTCATGGGGAAGTTCTTACTACATAATTTTTATAAATTATTGCATACTTTATAATAATGCAGTGTGGACACAAATTATTTCTGTATGATTCTCAAATGAAAGGAAACAAATTAATACCTAGAAAAAAATTAAAGCATAGTTTATATATTCAGAGGGATTTCAGATATCAGAGCCTTAAAGCTAGAACAGACAACTCTTAAAAGAAGTACCTAGAGTTCCTGAACGTTCAACATGTAAGAGCCACAATAAAATATAATTCAAATAGAAGAGCTAAATATCAAAAAAGGACGTACCTGAGGCTCAATACGCAAAGTTTGATGATTAAGTTGAGGGATTTTCCCAAAGCACAAGGCAAAAGGGGCAAAATTGATGAAAATTCCAAAGAAAACTTAAGACTCATGGATAATGAATCATGAATTTCCAAAATCTTTCTAATAAGAGTTCTAGAAAGAGATAACAGGGAAGATGGAGGCAAACAAATACAGATATACTAAAGAGAATATTTCCATGAAATTGCAAGACACAGATGTAGATCAGAGAGAAAGGACATACTATTTTCAGACATACTGGGGGTGGAGACACTAACATGTAGACAAATCTTGGAGAAGTTTGTGACAATTGAGGACAAACAGAAATGTTTTAACCTACTAAGCACCAAGAATAGATCTCTCAAAAACAAAATTATTTCAAAGTTATCTTAAGTGGTATATTTGTTGCTTAGTATAGTTTTTATAGGTGTTCCACATCTGGGACAATGGGACAAAATGGGCTAAGCTTCTGATATATGCACGTGTATTTATTGGGGGAGGGATGCAAGGATATTGCTTATCCTAAATGATAATTAACAGGCAATGGACTTCTTATATGTAATGTGGAACAACAGAAAGTAATAGAAAAATATGTCTTATAGGTACTGAGAGAAAAGGATTTTGTATTAAAGTGCTATACCCAATTAATAAATAATTCAAGTAGGATGAACAATGGCTCCCCCAAAATTTTCTACATCTAATTCCTAGAACCTATGAATGTTTCCATATATGGCAAAAAAGAACTTTGCTGATATGAATGAGAATCTTAAAATGAGGAAATGATCCTGGCTTACCCAGGTGGCCCCTAAAATGCAGTTATGTGTATACTTTTTAAGAGAGGGGCAAAAAGAGAATTAAAAGGGGAAGGCAATGTGACCGTGGGAATAAAAGAAGAGGGATGCAGCCACCAGCCAAGGAAGGGATTCCCTCACCTTTGGAATCTCCGAGGGCTCCACATCCCTGCTGGTATGCCACTTCAGCCCGGTGATGCTGATTTTAGACTATGGGCTCCAGAATGCTGAGAGAAGAAATTACTGTTGTTTTGTTTTGCAGTGCTGAAGATGAAACCCAGGGTCTTGCTCATTCTTGACAAGCACTCCACCACTGAGCTACATCCTCCCCACTATTTCTATGGTTTTCACCAAGTTTGTGGTAATTTGTTACAGTAGCCCCCAGGAAACTAATACCAGGAGTTATTACTCAAGTAGTGCATATATACACCAATTGATGCCTTTCTTTGACAGCTCAGAGGATACCACAAAGACTAAAATCGATACCAAAGGCAACGACATAAACATGCCAAGATTCAAAACAACTTAAGGGAAATCTAATACTAAATTCTTTTTATTAATAACTGGCAAAATTATGGCACAATTCTTTAAATACTTATTGATATTTCTTATTACAATAATAATTCTAGTTATAGCCAATAACCTATTCCAACTCTTCACTTGATGAGAATAATAGGAATTATGTAATTTCTACTAATCAGACAAGGCTATGCCCAATTAGACCCAAAAGCAGTAGCCCTTCAAGCAATCCTATACAACCAAATTGGAGATATTGTATTCATCCTACCAATAGCATGATTCCAAATATACTCCAACTTATAAGAATTCCAACAAATATTTATAATAAACCCTCGCCTGGTACCCCTAATTGGTTTACTCTTAGCAGCTGCTGGAAAATTAGAGGAATTTGGCCTCCAAGCTTCACTACCATCAGTTATAGAAGGATCAACACTAATTTCAGCCCTCTTATACTCAAGCACAATAGTCGTGGCAGGAATTTTCTTTCTAATCCACTTTTATCCATTAGTAGAAAATAGTAAAATGATCAAAACACTCACTATATGTTCGGGGCCATTACCATCCTCTTTACAACTATCTGAGCCTTAACACCAAATGATATTTTTTTAAGAGAGAAGGACAGTGAGAGAGAGAGAGAGACAGAGAGAATCAATTTTTTTATTGAGAAATTTATTGTTGAACAACCATACAAGTTTTTAACAAAATAATATAAAATGTGAATAGATTCTGGATATTAGATTTACCCCCAGGAGAACTCCCCCAATTATCCACCCTTATCCCTCCCTTAACTTTCCCACAATATCTCTAAAAAAGTATTAGGTTGTATAATGTTACACCTTATCCGGATTTAACACATGATAATAGACCACCTTTCTCAATGGCCAGGGTCTAGATCCAGCCTCCACAGATGAGTGAAGACATTCAACCCTTGGTTCTCTGGGTTAAGCTAGTTTTACTCAGCATAATTTCTTTCATAGCCATCCGTTTACCTTCAAAGGCTGCAATGTCATTGTTTCTAATTGCTGTGTAAAATTCCATGGAATATATGTACCACAGTTTTTGGATCCATTCATCCAGTGAGGGACATCTGGGTTGTTTCCATAATCTAGCAATAGTAAATTGAGCTGCTATGAACATAGATATTGCTGTGTCACTATAATGTGCTGATTCTAAATCCCCTGGAAAAATACCCAGGAGAGGAATAGCAGGATCGTATGGTGGGCTCATCCCTAGTTTTTTGAGGATTCTCCACACTGCTTTCCAGAGGTGCTGTACCAGTATGCAGCTCCACCAACAGTGTGTTAGTGTGCCTATCTCTCCACAGCCCCTCCAGCACCTATTATTGTTTATTTTCTTCTTTTTTTGCCATTCTGACTGGCGTAAGGTGATATCTTAATATAGTTTTCATTTGCATTTCTCTGATTACTAGTGATTTGGAGGACTTTCTCATGTACTCATTGGATTGATCAATGTCCTCTGTTGAGAAGTTTCTATTTAGCTCTTTGGCCCATTCATTAATTGGGCTGTTAGTGTTTTTGTAGTTGAAATTTTTGAGGATTTTGTAAATTCTGGATATGAGGCCCCTGTCAGAGGACTCATAGCCCATGGAGAGAATCAATTTTTATTGAGTTTTTCACATGGCTTTCATTGCTCTGACACTCAGCTGTGTACATGGGTGCTGGGGTTTTGAATCCGTGCACTTGCACATGCTAGGCAAGCGCCATGATGGCTGAGCCACCACTCCAGTCCCACCAAATGATATTTTTAAAAAATCATTGCATTCTCCACTTCAGGTCAGCTCAGACTAACAGTTACCATTGGTATTAACCAAGCATGCTCAGCATTTTTTCACACCTGCCCACATGCCTTTTTTAAAGCTATACTATTCATATGCTCCTGGGTGAATTGTCTAAATGACCAGCAGGACATCCAGAGTATAGGATGTCTATTTAAGGTCCTGTTACTTACTTCATCATCACTTATTATTGGTGGTCTATCAACAGCTTTTTATCAAGTTAACTTATTTTTCAAGAATTTCTTGTTAGAATCAGTGTTCTCTGTCCCGCACTTCTAAAGTATTTGACATTCATGTTCACATTTGGAGCAAAATTTTTTCAAAAAACCCTTTTTGCCAGCTCTTTACTGTTTTAGTCTTCAGGTTGAGTGAAGTGGTATAGAAACCAAGTATCATGCCAGGAGTCCAGATGGTAAAAGTATTAACAGTGTATTCAACTCCTTTCCTCTGTACACATTATGAATTTCCCTTCCTATGTAAATCCAATGTAGTGTTAGCCTCCACCATTGCTTCTTAAGGAGTTGTGTGAGTGTACACACACACACACACACACACACACACACACACACACACAGAGCAATCACAATAAATGTTTCTTAAACAAAAAGCATTGTGGATCCCACAGTCATAGGGATTTGCTATACATGGCCCCACTCTACATAATGTTGTAAATCAACCAAACCATCATTTCACAGGATGCCACTGTACTTGAAAAACATTGTTCCCTGTCTTTACAAATGCCTTTTAAATGAATTCATCAAATATACTAAGATTATCAGAAAACAGATCATGAGATTTAAGCGAATGTTAAATGTGTCCTCCACACTACACTACTACATACTACAGAATATACAAAAATAAGGGGGGGAAATGGCTCTTGCCCACTCATCTTGGAGGGAGAAGAATCCACACAAAACAACTATTAAAAAACACCTGATGATGGGCTGGAGTGCTGGCTCGATGGTTACCGAGCTTGCCCAGCATGCGTGAGTACACAGGTTCAGACCCCAGCACCACATACACAACTAAGTGTTAGAGCAACGAAAGCCATGTGAAAAACTAAACAAAAATTGATTCTCTCTCTCACTCTCTCTCTCTTTCACTGTCCTTCTCTCTTAAAAAAAAAAACCCCGATGAAGTGCTAAGACTTCTGTGGTGCTTTCTTATACTTCTTCTCATACACAGGAATGCAACAATAATACGTGGATAACAGCTGACCTTTTCACCAATAAGAAAATTCCTTGACTGATTTTATTTATTTTTAGACTTATTTGCCAATTTATTAATTTGTGTAATGAGAAATATACCTGTTGCATCTACCGACTAGGACGTGATTAAGACACTAAACATTGGTTTGCCTCCCCTGAGATAGAATAGCTATTGGAGATAGGACTACTTGGAAAGTCAAATTGAAATTGGAATGTTGTTTGGGGGTATGAAATCAACGCTAGGGGAGTTATGTAGATGATGCACAAATTTACAGGTCTCAATCATAATAGTTCTTCCAGATGACTATATGGGTGGTTCACCTAACTTTATACAACCAAAGAAAATCAATTTTCCTGAGGTGATACCCATCACCAAAGTCTAAGTGGTATCTAAATCAATAAAGCATTGTCTCTTTGAGCTTCACTGTCACTCTGCTATCCAGAGATTAGCATCTAGATAGAGCAAATACTTCCAGAAACCCACCTAGGGATCTAGCATCATACATAGAACAATCTTAAAACACAGGCCCACAAAGAAACATATTTTCTTACCATGATAGCAGCCAGAAACAGTTTTTTGTTTTTTGTTTTTTTCTAGAAGCCTTTCCATTTCAGATGTAAGCTCCCTTCACACCTGCCTGCTGAAAGGACAATTTAGCCTCATGGTGGAGAGTGGAGCTTGTCTCTCTAGAACTTGCCATTATTTATTGATTACCTGCCTCACTCACATCTGTGACACATGGAGACTCACCAATGGTTTACAAGAGCATCAGTTTCAAACCACACCATCCATCACCCAATGGAGAGGGGTGATCAACATCCCCTCTACTGTAATGCATTATGCAGGGGTCAGCAAGTGGGAGTCACGGTTGGCGACACAACTGCTGGCCTCGGGTAGCAAATCCATCCTTCCAGCTGCTCTGATCCATATGGGTTCAATGAACTATAGAGAGTGCAGGCCTCTTATCAGGAGTGTCTGCCGCACTCTTCCATCCGGACCCCATCCCAGAACTGTCAGGTGAGCTGACGGCCATTTATCTAAAGTTCATCTGGTAGCCAATTGCTGACAGAGGAAAACAGGCACATTGGTGAGCAGGCAGATGTGATGAGGGAAATTAAGGTGTTCTTGAAGAAAGATGGCAGGAAAAGGAAAATAATTTAATCATTAAGTCAAAGCCAGATGGGAAGCCCCTAGTGCTATTTTCCCTGTGAAGCAAACACCAGAGCTGTCCCAGGTGACTTGACACTCAATTTCTTAAGATACATAGTCCTAGGATAATATTCCACAAATTTTCAGTTATGAAAATCTAAATTTCTCACATTAATTTGTCCTGGATCAAAAATTTCAAGTGTTGAGGGAGTGAAACCTGGCCTTAACAGGATGGGGTTATTGTAAAGATCAAAGCAAATGCGTAATAAAGATTCTAATATACAGGAGTAATAATATATCTCAATTTGTAGCATATCGCTATTTTGCAACAGAAATTAAGCTCTCACTGATGAGACATAAAGTGTGAAGGACAAATGATTGCCAAAGGGGAAAATTCTTTATTGAAAACTGTAAAAAAAAAAAAAATAGAAAACTGTAAGTCTAGAACTGGGGAGATGCCCATACTTGGAAGTTGTCCTGGGTCACCAAGATCAGGTTGCTGTCTCCACCCAGAACTTAAGGGGATCATCTGCCAGCTCTTGGGGTGAAATCAGCTGCCAGTGAGCTCTGGAGCTAGGTTCCCTCAGCTGGGCTCATGTCTCCTGGGTTGGACAAGCAGCATGTAAAATGTAGAGCAGCTGCCCATCATGGGGTCCCAGGTGCCCCATGAAGGGGTCTCTTAGGATCAAAAGATGCTGGAGACATGTCATGGTGTAGTCACATTGGGGAAGGAGTTATTAGGGAGACTCTCTGGCAGGGAGGGATACTGCAGAGTGAGATGGAACACAAAATTGGCACTGTCCGAAAGCATCTTTCTTTGGTAGTTGATCAGCGTGTCACCTGCTTGCTTCCAGTCCACTTCTTGCCTTACCCTGGGCATTGGGCAGAGAAGGGACCTGGAAAGGATGCAGGCTGCTTCCCTGTGACCCCATGTGAGCAGGCATTTTGCAGGGTTTGGCCAGTGAAAGACAGGAAAGCCGAAGGAGGAGAGAAGCAGAGTGTCTTCCCTGCTCTCTGCCTCTGGTCCCTCCGCAGCACCGTGTCAGCAATGTCCACCTGATTGGCTCCCTGTGGCTTCACCTTCTTAAGGGCTCCCAGCCCTTGAGCTGGTAACACTACTTCCTCCTTGGTCCTTTCAGTCTAGGGTGTGGCTTCTGGTTTTCCCAATCTCTGGACAACCTCCCACTCTCTGGCACTAAATTCCCTGATTTCAGTAGAGTGGTTCCTTCCTACAGATTAGACTTTTAATGACATATTTCAGAGGAAAAGGTGGCCACAACGGTACTCAAACAGTTATGCAGGTATAACAAGGGCATAGCAGCGGAAGAAGGCAGAGGTGGCCAACACACATCTACTCAACATGGATTTGTTGAGTACCTACTATGCATTGGAAATTATGCTTAATACAGCAGAGTTTGCTGTGAACAAAATGTGTACTGCATCTAACCTCTAACAAATAATTTAAGTAGCTATAAAATTATTATGGAACAGTGAGTTGCTCTGCTTCAGAGATTTTTTTTTAAGAGCGAGGGACAGAAAGAGACAATTCATTTGATTTAGGTTTTCATGTGATTTTCATTGCTTCAACACTTTGTTGTATGCAAGTGCTGGGGTTTGAATCCACATCCTCACACACGCCGGGCAAGCACTGTAACCACTGAGCTACCACTTCAGCCCCTTAAGAGTTTTTTTTGTTTTGTTTTGTTTTGTTTTAAATTTTAAGAATTCTGGTAACTCCAACAAATGCAAGAAAATGATAAAAATTCTTCCATCAAAATAGGAACTGAAGGGCTGGAGAGTGGCTTAACAGCTGGATTACTTGCCTGGCATGCGCAAGGACCCAGGTTCAAACTGCAGCACCACGTACTGTGTTCGAGCAATGAAGACCAGATGAAAAAATAACTAAAATTGATTCTCTCTAATTCTTTCTCCCTCTCTCTCTCTTAAAAAAAATGGAGTTGAGCTGAGGTTCAGCTTAATAATATATTAGAGAGAAAGTTACAACTCTCCAAGTTAATAATATCTAACATAAATATCATTAAGCTGCTTTTCCAAAACCCCAAATAATAGCTAATTCAGCTATCCTATGCTTCTTAGAGTGATTCTTGGGGAGTAATGTATTTTTTTAAAAATCTTTTTCAGTTTAAAATCATATTATAGCCAAGAAAAAGTAATAAGCCTTATATTAGAGATTTCCTAGATGACCAACTGATCTTTTTAATCAAGCAACTACACAGGAATATTTATGTAGAGAATGAAAGAGCAGTTTTAGGATGGCTGATGATCCAATACTTGAAATACATCCATTCTGGGAACTATTTGGGGGGTATCGTGAAATAAAAATACAACTAAATACCTAAATTGTTGAGCCAATTGAAGGGACTCAGAACAAAATTCTATCTATGTAATTGTCTGGCTCTCCTTGAAATCAATAGGAACTACACTTATCCTTAAAGGTATCAGATTTGCATATCTTGTCAATATTCAGTTTGGAGTAATTTTTTTCTATAACAATAATAGAATAGAATCTTACAGTTCAGTCACTGTTTCTATCTGAATTTGTTACAATGTATTTCACTGAATCCATGGTGATGTCACAAGATTTCATTGCTGTTTGAAAGGGAAACTGAGGCACTGGCGAAGTGCATTATCCTCAGATTTTCCTATTCCTGATTAAGGAATTCAAATCTTTGATGTAACAGAAAGCTACCCTTTCTGAAGATGCAGGAATCGCCAAATTTCTTCTAAGGAGTAGCACCTACAGCTTTGCCAGCAAAAGACTTCGAGACCCTTTTCCTAGATGTACACACAAAATGAAATTCTTTCTTTTTTTTAAAGAGAGAGGGACAGTATTTCTGAACTTAGTCAAGGCTATATATGCTAAACCCTCAGCTAGTATAATACTAAATGGAGAAAAACTGAAAGCAT
>PVKS010035293.1:0-20194 GCA_004027875.1 Aplodontia rufa
TTTTTTTTTTTTTTTTTCAGTTGTGTGTTCTTGTGTTCAGCCTGCCCACACTTTGTGTATGTATACATACTTTGATTACTGTTTATTTCTTGGTGCTGAGCTTCAGTTAAAAAATAAGTCTGAAAACACTGGTTTGTTAAAGAGTAGCAGAAGAGGTAAATCAGGTCCAAACATTATATAAAAGAGATGTGACCTAGTCAGGAAAGATCCCCGAAGTCAGGCCAGTTCAGATCTAAATGGGAGAAAAGAGAGAATCAATTTTATTTAGTTTTTCATCTGGCTTTCATTGCTCTGACACTTCATTGTATACATGGTGCTGGGGTTCGAACCTGTGTCCTAGCACATGCCAGGCAAGCCCTGTAACCACTGAGCCACCTCTCCATCCCCAGTTCAGATCTAAGTGAAAGTAGATGTCAACAGGTGGGGATGGGGAAGGGTAAGGGATGGTGTTTAGGCAGGGAGGATGGCCAGCAAAAAGTGCCCTGTTTGATGGGTAAAGGGATGGAGGGAAAGTGTTTTGACTGAGCAGTGGGTATCATGAGGAACTGCATTTTGGGAACATGGCAAAGGAACCCACCTAACTGCAGGAGTACAGACTTTAGTAGTAATGAGATACATGTTTTCATTAGTAGGGAAGGTGAGGCTGGATTTCAGATGGTTTTATAAGTCTGCAAAAGGATTTAAGATTTGATGATGTAAGTTGTTGGAATTCTTGATGAGAATGAGTAGGGCCAGGATGGAGGAGGCTTTCAGGGGTCAACTTAACAAAAATTCGAACACAAGACAAAATCTGGATGAGCTAAGGCAGGGAGCCTGGGTAGTTGTATGTCCGGTCACGGTTATCTGGTCATGAAGTGGAGAGCTTATTGATTGGTGGGGGTAAACTGGCCTGGGATGAGAAGGGAAAGAAAATAATTGTTGATGATCACTGTTTTAGTCAGCATTTCTGTTGCTGTGACTAAAGACCAAACAAGAATAATTTTAGGAGGAAAAGTTTATTTAGGGGCTCACAGTTTAAGTGGTCTTAGTCCATGGAGGGCCGGCTCCATTCCTTGGGGCTTGAGGTTAGGCTGAGCATCATGGCCGATGGCATGGTTACAGGGAACAGAGAGAGAAACTCCATGCCGGATACAAAATATGTACCCCAAAGGTACACCCCCAACGGCCCACCTCCTCCGGCCACACCCTACCAACCTATAGTTACCAGTTAATCCCTATTAACTCACTGAGTTAAGGCTCTCATAACCCAATTATTTTACCTCGGCCTTCTGGAATTATTACTCGTGATCTTTTGGGGACACCTCATATTTAAACCATAACAATCACATTTACAATTGATATTACATATAAGTGGAAATATATATTTATAGAGGAATGGATGCTTTTTGAAGACTTTTGCAACAAATGGCTCATTTTGATCTTCATGCAACCACTGTAATGTACCATGGAGAGGTAGAATTGCCATCCTCATAGCTGAGCCTCAGCTCAGATGTCACTATTTTCCTAAGATAACTGATTCTCTGGTTAAAAGGATTATCCATCCTCCTTGTGTTTTCTGTTAAATTTTTATGCAGGAAAATGCACATAAGAATACAGTTCAATGAGTTTTGACAAATGTGTTAACCTGTGTGCAAGTTATGTCGTAATAGAGAACAATGACATCCCCTCGAATGTTTTTTTTCTTCTTTCCAGTGAGCCCCCTATAGTATTTCCTTCAGAAATAGTTGTACTGGTTAATTAGCATATTCATCACCATAAGCATTTATCACAACCATAAACAAACAAAAAAGAGAAATCACTGTTTTGATCCCTATTACCATGTTAGCATCATCTGCATTTAAATTTTACATAAATTATATGCATACATATTTAAATTTTTGGTTTCTTTAGGTCACCATAACATGTTTGGGATTCCTCTGGATTGTTATATGTATTAGAAATTTATTCCATTTTAGAGTTGAGTGGTATTCATTGTATGAATACGGCAGTTTGGAATCTATTCTGTTGTTAATGAACATTTGTATTGTTTCCAATGTGTTGACTCCTGTGAATGAATCTGATGTGAACATTTTTCTATAATTCCTTTTGTTAACATATGCTTTTATTTCGCTTGAATAAATACCTAGGGGCTAAATTTCTGGGTCATAGATTAATGTTTAAAACAGTTTACAAGAAACTGTTTTCCAAAGTGATCATATTATTTTATATTCTCAGAAGTATTTTATGAAGAGGTCTGGTTGTTCCAGAGTCTCATGTACGCTTTGTGTTTTATGCTGTCAGCCTTGGGAAGTACTCTGGAGGTTTAGCAGTGGTGTAGCACAGTGCCTTTAGTGGATGCTTCCCTGATGCCTAAAGATTGTAAATGTCATATTTTGTGGTTATTATTATGGTGTATCTTGTTTAGTGCAATGTCTGTTCAAGTCCATTTGCCTGTTTTATTAATTAGGTCATTTGATCTTTGGTAGGAAATTTTTGTTTATTCTGGATTGGAGTGTTTACTGGGTATCTGTATTGTGAATATTTCCCCCCCAGGCTGTAGGTTTCCATTTTCTTTTCTTTTCTTATTTCTCTCTCTCTTTCTTTGTTCTTTTTTTTTTTTTGAAGAGAGACAGAGAAAGAGAGAATCAATTTTTATTTAATTTTTCATGTGGCTTTCATTGTGTACATGGTGCTAGGGTTCGAACCTGCGTCCTTGCGTATGCCAGGCAAGCATGCAACCGCTGATCCACCCTCCAGTCCAAACGTTCACATTTTTAAGACCTAACAAGTGCTGTAACCACTGAGCCACCATCCAGCCCCTCTTTACAGTATCCTTGATTGCATAGTCAATTCTAATTTTGTTGAAGTGTATAATTTATCAACACCTTTTTTATGGTGATTGCTAGATGAGTCTGATATAAATTTTGGTCTTCCTCTATATTGCTAAGATTTCTTCCTATGTTTTAAAAGCTTTCTAATTTGTACTTTTGTAGTTAGTTGTATGGACTTTGACTTCTTAGCCTTAAAGAGCTATCTCATCCCATGAACTGTCCGAAATAAGTCCTCTTGGGATGTGCAGTTAACCGAGTGTCTCACCTAATATTTCTGTTTTTTAAAGAGTTTATCTTTTTCAGTTTCTGCTTACTTTTGGTTGCTTCCTAGTGACTTCATATATTGTCCTGTGCTTCTTGATTTAGTGTTCTAAACTGCTTTTGGTTACATATTTGTTTTCTTACATGTAAATTTGTTGACAGTCGAGGGTGTGTGTTATCAACCTTTTTTTCTATTATTCTGTTGTCTGATCCAGAGCGATGCCTTTTCTGAAGTAGTTAGTACTTAGTAAATGTTGAATTGCAATGTTGTTTTTACAAAGACCAACTTTGAGACAGGACTGAAAGTCTGGAATTCATAAGTTTATTTTTATTTTTAGTATGTTACCCTGAATATGAGTCCAAGGGGGATATTTTATTGGATATTTTGAAGTACTGTATTCTTTTTAGAATTTTTACTCTTTAAAAGTGTTTATTTTAAAATGTTTCATTTTATGTTAATATTATTTTAAATCATTTTAATTTATTATCATATTATCTACAAAATTGCTTAAAGTTATTGCCTGAAATAATTGGATTTTCAATCAAGGTTGATATAAAAAGATTTTTGTTTTGTATATTAATTTTATACCTAAAGCAAACTGACTTTTCTATATAAATAAGGCAGAGATTTTTTTTTATATACAATACTGATAGTTGTAAATTCTGTGTAATATGTGGTAGAAAGTAGTATCTTTGAATAATTTTATTTTAAAAGAAGACTTAATTGCTATTTAAAATTAGAATTTTCAAAGTCAATCTAATGTACAAAGAACTTGTCCCATCTTGTCAAAATTATATTAATAGAATTTTTGGAGAAGGTCATACAATATATCTGTTATCAAGTTGAGTATTTGTGGAAAAGTGGCTATAGAGTCTTAATAAAGTAACACTTTTTTAAGAGAGAGAGGGAGAGAGAGAGATCATGAGAAAATCAATTTTATTTATTTTTTTCATCTGTTTTTTGTTTCTCTAACACTTAGTTACACTTAGTTGTATATGTGGTGTGGAGTTTGAACCTGGTTCTGCATGCATGCCAGGCAAGTGCTCTAACCACTGAGAACTATTCTAGTCCCAAAGTAACCCATTTTTGAGTGTAATAATTATAGTCGTTAATATTACTTAGCAGTAATCACACATAATATTTATAATATAGTGTATTCTAGAATACAAAGAGGTATTATAATTGTTTTCTTTTAAATTACGTTTTTAGTTTGTGTACAAATCTTGTATTTATTGCAGATCCGATTGATCATCAGGGTATATTGATTGCATCAGTTTCAAGAATAGATTATATTGCTTGAACCACAATAAGCCATCTGTTTGAATTTGCCTTTTTTTTTTTTCTTTGTTTTTCAGGGCTGAGGACCGAACTCGGGGCCTTGCCTGTGCTAGGGAAGCGCTCTGCCACTGAGCTAAATCCCCAACCCCCTGAATTTGCCTTTTTGATTACTTGAAAGAACTAAATCGTTAAATAAAACTAAGTAACTTCCTCTTTTTCTTTCTTCCTTAGAATCAAGTTTCTTACTGGGAAATGCCCAGATTGTCGATTGGCCTGTAGTTTACAGTAATGACGGTTTTTGTAAACTCTCTGGGTATCATCGAGCTGACGTCATGCAGAAAAGCAGCACTTGCAGGTAGGTCATGGATTACTGAGGAATGTTTTCTAAAATTAAAATTCTGAAAGTAGCTAAAAGCCTTCTGCTTGCTGGGACTAACATACAAAATCTATAGAGTAAAAATTAGAAGACTAATCCGACTAAATTGTCAGTGGAAATTTATAGTTTAAGAGCCATTGTTGGTAACTTTTGCAAAGAGAGGGATTTTTGCATATCTGTGAATTAATCCATTCAATAAATATTTTTTGACCAGCAGTAACAAGTCAGGAGCTAGTAAAGATGTTGAGTGATCAGAAGAGCATCCCATTTCAGAGAACCACTGAAGGACTCAGCACCTCTGGAGCAACTAAAATTGTTTTGAACAAAATAAAGATCAGTAGGGTAGAGGGAAGGGGACAGGGGGAGGGAGGAGGGGAGAGCGAGGGGAAATAATGGGAACTGAATTAGAGCAAATGATATTCCATGCTTTTATAAGTCAGAATGAATCCTAATGTTATCTATAAGCAAAAGAGCCAATTAAAAAAAAAGAAAGAGAAAAAGCAACCCCTAGCCAAGTAGAAAGTGGTTCATGAACATTTAAAGGACATGAAAATGGAAAGCTTATATCCTGTTATTCACACATGCTTTGTAATGTTGGCACTGCTGCTGTTTTGTCTTATGTAAAACATAATTCGGACATTTCTATAACTTATGGCAGTTTTTTAAAAATATAAGCCATTTCTGCAAGTTTAGAGAGAGTATTATGCTAAAAGGAGATCAGGAAAAAGAAAAGAAAACTATACATAAGAAACTAAACTATACATAGAAACTAAAACTTTTCCACAACATTTCGGTAAGACCAGGTGGGGTGTTTATTTTTCCTTTAAAGGTCTCAACTGAGCATTGAAATCAAATTATTTTAGAATTGTGATAGATCTATTTTTTTAATCCTATTTTTCAGATGAGAAAACTGAGGTAGAGCTATGATAAAGAACTTGCCTGGGAAAACAGTGATTTATTTTTTATCTACTGATTTACAATGAGCAGCTATATACCTCTATCTATCTATCATCTATTATCTATGTATCTATCATCTATCATCTATTACCTATCTATCTATATATCTATCAATCTAATCTATCTGTCTATAATCTACACCTATACATGAGAATCCCTTAAAGAGGTTTTGCAAAACATAGATTCCTGTACCTCTTAAACCTATTGAATCAGAGTCACCCAAGGTGGGTGGATGGGGTCAGTAGTTAGTGTTTTGATGTTTATCCAGGTTTGAGATATAATATGCTCAAGCTTCCTCTTCCTTTCCTTATCTTCACCCAGCTGCCCCCTCTGCTAAGGTCTGCATTCAGTCTTCATTTGCAGGCATGCAGTTGGTAGACAGGAATGATGATAACGTGGCCTTGGGTTGAGAAACTCCTTTGGTGACACTGGTGTCTTTGTGACTTTTTATCCATGGGGCAGGCATTCACTTTTGTCCTGCATTGTCATTGGCGGGTGTGTTGTGTTCCGGGAGGTTGCAGGTCTGTGTTCTACATCACTGTTACTCTGTGTCCCCAGCAGGGTTTGTGCAGGGAAAGGTTAACTTTTGTGGTTGACCTTACCCCAGGAACAGGCACTATGAAGAGTCCCAGGAAACATAGAGATTCCCATACCCTATCTTAGACTGCTGAAATCTCATTTTCATACTAAGTCTATCTCAGATGCCATCTTATACCTGCAGGCATTGGTGATTCCCCCAACAACATGGTGTCTCTCTTTTCTTTGATTCCTTCTGCTTCTTTGTATTTCCATTGGCATCATCATTTGACCTTTAATTCCTCTTATCCTCTGTTTTTTATTTTATTTTTTTAAAAGAGAAGAACAGTGAGAGAGAGAGAGAGAGAGAGAGAGAGGAGAGACCAATTTCATTAATCTTTTCATGGGGCTTTTGTTGCTTGGAAACTTTGTTGTGTACGTGGTGGTGCTGGGGTTTGAACTGGGTCCTCATGCATGCCAGGCAGATGCCGTAACTGCTGAGCCACCGCTCCAGCCCATATTCCCTGGGTTTTAATTCCTATTGACTTTGTTGTAATTTTTGGACAAGGATTGCTCTTCATATATGGATATACTATGAAGGTCTGCTTTTGTCCCTTTTGTATCTCATTTATTTATCCTATTCCAGGTGGTTCAATTTGGTAAGTGTAATTTTTCCTATAAAAGGATTCATCAAAACATGCTGGCATGTTACATTAGCATATTTTCACCTCTAAAAGAGCTTCTTTTCCCTTCATAGGTCTTGCTCACTTTTGTAGGCACCATACAACATAGGACAGTGGCCTTTTTTTTGTTGTTATTGTCACTTTTGGTTGGATTAGATTGGCTTGTTTTGCAATGAACCCTAACCCTGCTCTCCCGTGCTTTGGTAAAACATGTTTTCATTTCCTGCATTTCATCCAGGTGAGTGAGGGAGAGTTCTGGATTATGTTGGACTTTTTCACTGTAAGAAAAAAAAAACAAAAACAAAAACAAAAAAACGTGCAAGCCTTCCCCTGAGTCTGCACCTGTCGCAGACATATTTTCCAAATGATCCTGTTCTGACCATAAACAGTTTTTACTTGCTTACACAAAATGCCAACTGTGTTTTGCTGATTTAAGAATTGCAGTCAGTTTAAGGTCCACACAGAGGGACGAAGTCTAGTATTTGGGAAGTGAACAAGTGATATCTGAGCCCTGGCAGGTTTTCTTGGAAGCATGATTTATTTTAATGGGTTCCAATTTTAAACTTCCTCATCCCTCTTTTAAAATTAAACTACACCATTTTATGTTTACTGCAGCATTATTTAGAAGAGTGAAGACCTAGAAATAATCAAAACGTCTGCTTGTGGGAGATTTGTTAAAAAGCGTTGGCAAAGCCTCTACTTTCTAAATCATATGTTGAAGTAGAATAACACTGGGAAAAGCTAACAACGTATTATTAAAAAAAAAAGGAAAAGAAAAACTTCAAAAGCTAAAACCCAGAAGACCACCTCCAAAAATGTTTATAAAGCAGGGTCTGTGTCCCAGTTCTGAGGTTTTGTTTAACATTCAGCTTTCCTCCCATTTCTTAAGTAAATTTATAAAGCCTTTGAACATGAGACTTAAGAAAACAGAAAGGAAAGGAGAAAATTGTATCCATATTTAGAGATATAGGGTTAATAATTCAAAGTTATTATAGTATTTTAGAATCACTGAATTTCAGGGTTAATAATTCAAAGTTACAGTATTTTGGAATCGCTAAATTTCAGTTGAATATGGAGATAAATAATTCGACAGAGAAGATAGCCTTGTAAGTAATTCAAAGAACTTTACTGATTTTAATAATGACCAATTTTAGACAAACAAAAGAATAAGAGAGTTTGAGTTTGTGTAAAAAAATGTGGTTGGGGACACTGTATATCTGGAAACAAGTAATCATTTTATATGCAACTTACATTGGATGAATTAAAGTCAATAGGACTAAAGTGGCAATTGTGTAAATAATTATGTTTCATTTTAAAAAATATTCAATTGTGAATTGATTTTGGGAAAATTTTACAATAAACATGTTAATATGTGTACAATATCAAGAAGCTAAAATTTATTTCCTCTGTTTTCTTTTCCTTATTTATTCTTTCTGACCTCTCCCCCCATTGGACAGAATCAAACACACTTTTCAATTTGTCATAATATTATCATTGTGCTATCATCATTTCTTTTATAAAATTTATTTTCTGCTTCATCCCATCCCCCTTCCTCATCCATAGCTGCTCATTTGAGTGCATTCACGAGATGCCTTTCTAATCCATCTTCCATTTACTTATTAAATGTATGTTCTTGAAATGATGATGCTTTCTACACGTTCACTTCTAAGACCTGCAGCATCACTGCTATGCGGAAATGTTGATGGTTTTAAACTTTTTCCATTTAGCATCTGTCTTTCAGATTTCTTTATGTTCCTGTATCACGATCTGATTCATTATATATGATTGTTGCCTGGTACTCCAGTATCTCATGGCCTCCCTTTGACTAGTCACACAATCCAACTTCTGATACTTTGCTACCCTGGACAACTTGGAGATAAATGAATGCATATCTTCTTATGGCCTGTATGAGAATGTCTTTGGCTGCATGGCCAGAAATGGGATTGATGGGTAGGAGAACAGAGGCAGAATTTTAAAATGAAGTGCTATCTGATTGCTCTCACCAGTCTGAATGAGCATTCCGGTTTTCCTACTTCCTTGCTATGCCATAATAATTAGTATCTAAATTTCAATTAAAAAATCTGATGTATGCTAGTTACTGTTTCACGTTTGTTTTAGCTGAAGTTAAAAATTCTGTGAGACATCAGAATGCCTAGGAATTTCAAATCTATTCCATTTTGTCATCTAATAATTGCTTTGCCAAGCCTTGGACTGCTTGGCTGTTTATTGGAGGACACAAAATATATTGCAAGTTGAAAGGAGATTATAGGTTTTGAGGGGATGGCATTTAAAAGCATATGTTCTTATCTCATGACTCTTCAGGAAGCTCTGACATTTGAGCCATATTGTGATAGGTTAGGAGCCCTATTGTGATAGGTGCAGCCTTTTATCTGTCAGTAACCTGACACTTTAAAAACTATATGCTACCTTCATTTTTCTTTTTTGGATAGAGGGGTGAGAAGAGCAATCAGGATGTGTAGGTAGGCAGGATTAAGGAGTAGTTAGATTTTTTTTCAAATACAATTCTTTTTTTCCCCCCTGGGAGTCTATTTATAACCCGTTACCTAAGCTATCAAATTAGACAACCATGCAGAGATACTAAGAGACATTCTGAGATGGACTTCACAAGCAGTTTTATTAACACAGGATTAACTCAGCAGTCAATGAGAGCACGTTATGCATGATGGATGAAAGTCAGTGTGGTTCCCTTTGGTTGAGGGCTCTGCTGCCCGTGGGTGCACTGAGGCAAAGTGCAGGGGCCGAGGTGGCTCAGTGATGTCCAATTCCTGAGGCTGGAGACATCCAGTCCTACCCCCGACTTTCTGTAATCACATGTTATTGATTTAGCATTTATGGCTCTATCTAAATCCTTTAAAGACCATGTGAATTAATGCATTGTGAAGCCTTTTGATTATGAGCTGATATAATGTGATGTCTTTGAGTTATTCTAAAATTGTCTTTGAGATTGTGAAGGCTCTGCTCTTATTTGGTTTAAGTTTTGCTCCTTAACTTCTTTTCTTAGGCTTCCTCTTTTTTGATCCTCTGTCTACAGATCTCAGTCCCCCTCCCTTTAACCTTTATAATGACCCTACTGTTGGAGTCTGTTCTAAACTAGCGACCACTTTACCAAGTGTGTTCGATTGGCTGCGTTGGTTCTTGGAGGAAGCGTTTGCTCGTCTGTGAATTACAGCTCGTGCATAATAGCATTCTTTGGAGTGGTGACTGAACGTTCCTGGTGTTTTGGTCTAGGAACGTTATCCCCCAATAACAGAGTAAGGTAGGTTGGTAGATGATAAGGCTGTGTTTCTTGAGTTGTGAGGTTCTTTTCTCCCTTGGTGCTCCATCAACCATTATAGCCATCTTTACTGTGAGATACAATGAAGCTTGTTTGTGAGGCTTTGACATAACAATAAGGGATCGAAGACTAAATAAATCCTTATACTAAGGGCTTAGTTCAGAACTTTTTTGCCTCTTTTAAAGCATATAGTTCTTAACAAAAATTTTCTGTTTTTCTCCAATACATGAGATGGAAGCAGAAAATTAAGAGAAAGAAATTAAAAAAAAAATTCCTGCTCCAAGCAAAAGCTACCTATTTCCCCAAATTTCCTGGGATACCCCAGGATCAAATATTACCATCAGTAGATGGGTGTGGTATGAAAGCAGGCAGTTTATAAAGCAGCAGTTTGAAGCAGGAGGTTTATTTCAAACAGAACAAAACAAAACAAAACACCTTGTAAGGCTTACAAAGAGAGATTCTCAGAAGTGTGCATCTGCCTTTAAGATACAGTGACTCTGACCAAACAGGGCCTAATCTGTATCCTAGAATGGGAGGAAGGAAAAGAGTAGGGCTGGGGCTGGGGCTGGGGTCAGGGGTGTGTTCTAATCTCACATTCAAGCAATTCAAGCAACGTCAGCCTTTGACCAGCACACTGAAATTTGTAACTTCATGTACATTATCCTTTTAATCTTCACCCTTTGAGTTGTGTTATCATCATTTTATTGATGAGGAAACTGAGTGTCAGAGAGGTGGTATGACTTGCCCAGGAATTACAGTTTGTAATTTTCCAAGGGCGAAGGTCCTCTGTTCTATCACAGCTGCTCAATATTATAGCAGAGATGGATCACTTCTGTGAAACCAATTTTACTTTTCTTTCAATAAGATAACAGTGCAGTTGTAGAAGTCATTTATAATTACTAAAGAGGAACTTGACATTCTGTGTAAGATAGCAAGCAGAAGTTGTATAATATTTTTTATATTCCCAATATATGTTCTTTGAGTATATTCGAAAAGAGACCTGAAAACTATAACATTATCACATCATTTTTAAGCCTGATGATGTCTATTTTAAAAATTTGGTTCCTTTTAAAATCCATTAACCATTCAAAGATTGCATTGTGCTTCAGTCTTTGAGAAATTATGATCAGACATTCAACATTGGAGTATATAACACAGTCAAGCAAATAAACCAATGTACCATGCCCAGAGAATGTAGAGTTATTGACTTTGTACGGTCTGGACAACTTTGGGTGGAAATATTTTTCAGTGTTTGAATTAACCTCTGGAACACTTGTTTGGGAGGATGGATAGTATCTTATCAACATTTTTTTACGTTGCACTTAAAAATATCTGTTATTCTTAAATTGCTGTTTCACCACAAGCTATTTCAGCCTTGGAAGGGCTTGAGGAAGGAAAATGATGAGTTTTCCTAGTTTACTTGAAAAGTTTTTTTCTTCATTCTGTTCTTCCTTTCAGACCTTTAAGTGTATCTGCCTTGTGCTGGTTTTCCTCTTAGTGGTAAATATTAATTCCTCAGCTGTTTTCTGAAAAAAAATTGAGTTGTAACTTATCTTTTAATCTTATTGGAGTTATTTTTTCCCACATTTTTTAAAATCCAAGTTGCTTGTCATAGATACTTTCTTTTTCTGTGTTTTTGTGTTGGTCCGTTTTGAATACTGTCTTTCAGTTTATTGAAACCTGTCATTTAGCAGCAGGAGGAAAATGGTTTTTCCTTCTTTCTTCTTTTGCTTTTTTGAAGACCACAAACAGCTAGCTTAGTTGCCCTTATCTTAAAAATTTAAATGTTTGAACTGGAGCGGTGGCTCAGCGGTTATGTGCTTGCCTGGCATGTGCGAGGACAAGGGTTCAAACCCCAGCACCATGTACACAATGAAGTGTCAGAGCAACGAAAGCCACATGAAAAACTAAATAAAATTGACTCTCCCTTTCTCTCTCATTGTCCCTTTTTGTCTTTTAAAAAAATTCAAAAGTTTATTTTTAATTAAAAAGAACTAAAAAGTTCTCCTATAAAAATATTTGCAGTATTTTTTTTGGAGGGTAGGGGAGAGTGGCTCTTTGTTTATTCTTTAACTGAAAAATTCTAATTTAACTATAATGTTTTCAAGAGATTTTTTGGTAAAACTTACATGACCTGAAATCCAGGCTTTTACAGGAACAGGTTACTGATAGGGTCTGAAGCCTCATGTATTAGTCTGTATACATGATTATGTAGTGAGAATCTACCATTTTATTCTCATATTCTTTTATTTTACTACTATAATGACAATTTTTTTCTTGCCAGATAAAATATGCTCATATTATAATTGAAAAATGAAAGTTACAGATTCCTCAATGGTTGGGCCATGTTTGGCCTCTCTTATCTCTGTCCTTTTGTTTCTTAGTTCCTAGAATTCTAGTTGCTTAGGTTAGTATTACAGAGGATGGGCTTGATTTAGGCTTGATTTACCTTGCGGTTTCTAGTTTTGTAATATGGTGTTATTATTGGATCCTGCTAGTCTGCAGGATCTTTGTAATGAACTGTTTCTCATTGTTGTAAATTCTATAGATTGGTATCTTCAAGGCAGATTTTCGTTGAGAATGATAAATCTTCACCTTCAAAGACTCTCATTTGAGTGGGTGTCTTTTAAGGTTCTGTACCTAATTTCATTCCATCATTTTATATTCTTTTTTTTTTTTATACTAGGAATTGGACCCAGGGGCATTTAACTTCTGAGTCACACCCTGGCCCTTTTTATTTAGAGGTCCTAAGCTGATTAGGGCCTTGCTACATTGCTGAGGCTGACCTTGAGCTTGGCGATCCTCCTGCCTCAGCCTCCTGAGTTGTCACTGGGATAACAGGTGTAGGTAACTGCACCTGGCTTCTATTCCTTTTTTTGAAGAGAGCACTAAAGATTGCATAGCTTCAGGCTCCACCACACCTGGAACTATCTCTTGTCAAACTGTAGCTCCTTGAGAAATGGAAGAAATGCAATAACAAAGATAAGGAATTTAACCCTTCAGAAACGTAGTTATCTAGCAGTGTCACATATTCTTGGTGGAAAAAATGATGGGCATACTCATATTAACTATTTTAGAATGATATAGTGTAGGACAATGTACCTAAAGCTAGAAGCACAATCGATGATTTTGAAAATATTAAGAATGGAGTTTTAGGGCTGGAATGGTGGTTTGGCAGTTAGGTGCTTGCCTGGCTTGCGCAAGTACCTAGTTCAAACCCCAGTACCACGTACACTATGAAGTCTTGGAGCAGTGAGGGCCACATGAAAAACTAAATAAAATTGATTCTCTCTTTCTCTCTTTCACTGTCCTTCTCTCTTAAAAAAAAAAAAAAAGAATGGAGTTTCAGGTTGGGTATAGTGGTGCACGCCTGTAATTCCAGTGGCCTGGGAGGCTGGGAGGCTGAGGCAGGAGGATTGCAAGTTCAAAGTCATCCTTTGCAACTTACTGAGGCCCTAAGCAACTTAGCAAGACTCTGTCTCAAAAATAAAATAAGATAAAACAAAATAAATCGGGGAGTGGCTGGGGATGTGACTCAGTGGTTAAGCGCCCCTGGGTTCAAATCTGGTACAAAAAAAAAATTGACATTTTAGAGATGTGAGTCCTTGGAAGAGTTTTATTTCTGTTTTGTAGGTTATCAGACGTTTTCTGAGGCTCTCTTGCAAAAACAGAATGCCAAAATTAGAAAGTCTTTTTTTTATATTTCATTTTTTCTTTTCAGTCAACATATAAAAGTTGCACATATTTCTGGGGTATACCGTTGTGATATCTTAGTACATGTACACCATGTGTATTGATCGAATGAGAGTAATTAGCATTTCTGTCTTCTTATTTCTTTTTTTAGAGCCTTGAAGCCCCATTCTTCTAGTTCTTCATAAAATACGTGACGGGTTGTTTGTGAACTATAGTCAACGTACCGTACTGTAGAGTCTTAGAACTTATTCCTTCTATTTTGTTACCAATTGTCCAACCTCCTTTATCTGCTCTCCTGCTCCTCTTCCCAGACTCTAGCAGTTACTGTTCTACTTTCTTGTACTTTGAGATCAACTTAAATTTCCACCTACGAGAGAGAATATGTAGTATTTTTCTTCTGTGTCTGGCTTAATTCACTTAGGATAATGTCCTCTAATTCCTCTAGTTCCATCCATTTTACTTTGAATAACAGGATTTTGGCATTTAATGGTTGAGTGGTAGTACATAGTATATACATATGTGTATATATGACATTGGGTATATATGTGTGTGTATATTTATGTGTGTGTGTATATATTTTTTATGTTTTTCTTTACCCGTTCATCCACTGATGGGTACTTAGATTGATTCCTGTTTTTGACTACTGTGAATACAACTGCCATAAACATCGGAGTTCGGGTATCTCTTTGGTATGCTGAATTCATTTCCTTTGGATACATATTCAGAATTGGGATAGCTGGATCAGATACTTTTAGTTCTTTGAGGACCTTCCATACTGGTATCCATAATGGCTGTACTAATTTACATTCCACCAGCACAGTATAAAAGTTCTCTTCTCTGAATCCGTGCTAGCATTTACTATTTTTCTTTTGCTTTTTTTTGATAATAGTCATTCTGATTGGGGTAAGATAATGCCTCATAATTTCACTTAATATAATATTCTGTATCTCTGATTCACATTTACCTGATGGCTAATGATGTTAAGTGGTTTTTCACACAGCTGTGGATTATTTGTATTTCTTCTTCTGAGAAACATCTGCTCAGATCATTTGCCCATTTTTAATTAGGTATTTTTTACTGTTGAGGTTTTTTTAGTTCCTTTTATATTCTGAATATCATTGCTTTGTCAGACGAAGAGTTTGAAAATATTTTCTCCCATTCTGTAGTTTGTCTCTTCGTTCTATTGTTTCCTTTTCTGCCTGTAAGCTTCTTAGTTTGATATAATCTCATTTGTCTATTTTTGCTTTTGTTGCTTATGATTTTGGGGTCCTACCCATCCTCAAACCCTTGCCTATACCAATGCCTTGAAGTGTTCTCCTGTGTTTTCTTCCAGTCATTTCATATCAGTTTTATGTTTAGATCACGGATACATTGTGAGTTGATCCTTATGTATGACGGGAGGAGACAATCCATTCTCCCGTGTGTGGATATTCTGTTTCTCCAGCACCATTTATTGAAGGGGTATTCCTCTCTCCAGTGTATGTTTTTTGGCATCTTTGTATAGAGCCTGTGGCTACAGATGGGTGGATTGATTCCTGGGATCTCTATTCTTGGTCTGCATGTCAGTTTTTATGCCAGTACTGTATTGTCTGGGTTACTGTAGCCCTGTAGTATGTCTTCAGATTCATTATTGTGATGGCTCTGGTTTTATTCTTTTTTGCTTGAGAATATTTTCATTATTTGGGGTCTTTTGTGCTTCCATATGAATTTTAGAATTTTTCTATTTCTGTGAAGAATGTCATTAGTATTTTGATGGGGATTGCATTGAATCTATAAGTCACTTTGAATAATATGGACATTTTAACAGATTGAATTCTTCCAACCCCCAGATGTGAGGTCTTTGCATTATTTTGTGTCTTCTTCAATTTCTTTCATTAGTATTTAGTGATTTTTTTTGTAGAGGTCATTTACTCCCTGAATTAAATTTGTTTGTATTTTATTTGATTTTTAAAATAGTCATTACAAGTGGAATTACTAAAGGTAGACAGCAAGTTTGTGATTGATGTATAAACGTGAAACTGATTTTTGTGTTGATTTTTGTATCCTGCAATTTTCCTGAATTAGTTTATCAGTGGGGTCTTTAGGTTTTTCTATGTATGTGAAATCACATTGTCTGCAAACAGAGATAGTTTGATTTCTTCCCTTCCCATTCGTGTGCCATTTTTTTCTTTCTCTGGCCTATTTGCTCTGGCTGACATTCATTCTGAGAGTAAGAGTGGTGAAATGGACCCCTTTGTCTTATTCCACATCTTACAGGAAACACTTTCAGCTTTTCTGTGTTCAGCATGATATTACTGGGAGTTTGTCATAGAGAGCCTTTGTTATATTCTACAACCAATTGGTTCAGATTTTTTTTTATCATGAAAGGATGTGGAATTTTATTGAATGCTACTGTTGCTTCTGTTGAGATGATTGTAAGGTTTTTGTCCTTCATTTCGCTCTGATTTGCCTAGGTAGAACCATCTTTGCATTCCTGAGATAAATCCCACTTGATCATGGTGGTTGGTCTTTTTTTTTTTTGAGAGAGGGACAGTAAGAGAGAGAGAGAGAGAGGGAGAGAGAATCAGTTTTATTTAGTTTTTCAGGCAGCTTTCTTTGCTCTGACACTTCATGGTGTGTACATGGTGCTGGGGTTCTGACCTACGTCCTCGAGTGCACCAGGCAAGCACTGTAACTGCTAAGCCACCGCTCTAGCCTGTGAATGATCTTTCTGATGTGCTGTTGGATTCAATTTGCTAGCATTTTGCTGAAATTCTTTACTTCTGTGTTCATGAGAGATATTGACCTGCAGTTTTCTTCTGTTGTACCCTTGTCTGATTTTGTTAGCAGGGTAATGGTGACTTCATAGAATGAGCTTGGGAAAGTTCCTTCCCTTTCAGTTTTTTGAAATATTTTCTTCTAAGTTTTCCAATTTGTTGTGTGTAATTGTTCATAACACTAATGATAATTTGTGTTTCTATGGTATCAGTTCCAGTGTCTCCTTTATCACCTCTAATTTTATTTATTTGGATCTTACTTTTTTCCCCCCGTTGTTAGTGTGGCTGAAGATTTGTTAACTTTTTTTAATCTTTCCAAAAACCAACTCTCTATTTCACTGTATGGTTGTTTTAGTCTCTGTTTTATTTATTTATGCTCTGATACTTGCTTATTTCTTTCACCTATGAATTTTGGGTTCGACATGTTCTTATTTTCTGATTCTTTGAGATGCATTTTTAGGTTGCTTATTGTGAATCGTTCTATTTTTCAGCATAAGTACTTGCTGTTCTAAACTTTCCTTTTAGTATTGCTTTTGCTATGTCTCATAAGTTTTGATATATTGTGTTTGCACATTTACTTGTTTCAAGAAATTTTGCAATGTCCTCTTTTATTTCTTCAGTGGTCCACCATTTGTGCAGTAATACATTACTTAGTTTTCATGTATTTATACAGTTTCTGAGGTTCCTTATTTTGTTAATTTTAATTTTTTCTCCTTTGTGGTCAGAGAAGAAATAGGTTATTATTTAAAGTTTTTTGAATTTGTCAAGACTTGTTTTGCACCCTAAATTATGTCTTATCCTAAAGCATGTTCTATGTGCTGATGAAAAAAATGTGCATTCTGCAGCTGTTGGGTGAAATGTGTGTCTGTTATGCCCATTTGGTCTACAGCATAATCAATCTCTGATCTTTGTTGATTTTTTCATCAATGGACAGAAAATGAGGTGTTGAAATCCCCAACTATTATTGTATTGCCACCTTTTTCTTTTAATGTAATAACATTTGCTGTACAAAATTAGGTACTCGGTACTAGGAGCATATATATTTATAATTATTATCCCTTGATCATTACGTTGTGACCTTTTACATTTTTTTTTTACTTAGAATCTGTTTTATCTATTATAAGTATAGTTACCTATGCTTGCTTTTGGTTTTCATTTATGTGGAATATCTTTTTCTATTTCTTCACCTTTAGTCTCTGTGTTCTTACAGGTGAAGTAAGTTTCTTGAAGGCACATATTTGTTGTTTTTTTTTTTAAATCCATTCATCCAATCTGCATCTTTTAATTAGGCAATTTAATTCACTTATATTCAAGGTTGTTATTGATATGTAAAGATTTGTGTCATTATGTTAATTTTCTTGTTTATTTTGAATACCCTGTTCTTCCTCTTTTATTTATCTTTGATTCAGTGGTTTTCTGTATTGATAAGATTTGCTCTTTTTCTTTTTCTCTTTCTGGAACTGCTGTTCTGATTGGTTTTATACTTTCATGTGTTTTCATGGCGGTCATTGTCTTTCTTTCATTTCTACAGGTAGACTCCCTTAAGCATATTTTATAAGGCTATTGCGGTGGTGATGAATTCTCAAGTTTTGTTTGTCTTGGAATGTCTTTTGTTATTTTTCCATTTCTTTATGGTTTTATTAAATGTAATATTATTGGTTGGTAGTTTTTTTTTCTTTTAGAACTTTGAATATGGAATCATAGTCCCTTCGAGCCTGTACGATTTCTTCTAAGAAATCTCATGTTAGTCTAATAGGGATACCTGTAAAGGTGACTTGATGCTTTTATCTTGTTCTTTTTAGAATTCTGTCTTGTACTTTGACAGTTTGTAATATACTATGATAAAGACCCTTTTTGGTCAAATCTGTTTGGGGTCCTTTGGGATTTCTGGGCCTGGTTGTCTATATATTTCACAAAATTAGGGTAGTTTTCTGCTATTTCATTGAATAGGTTTTCTGTGCCCTTTCCTTTTTATTTTCTGAAATCTGCATATGTGCCATGAATCCCCTTATATCCCATAAGTCTTGGAGCCTCTTCTTATTTTTTCTTTTCTCTCTCGTTTCTTTCTTCCTGTCTTTCTCTCTCTCAAAATATCTTATTGTGTTAGACTTTTTTTAGTTGGTACTTAAAGGAAACACTTATGATACTTTTGGCATATTTGAATTGCCAGAGTTAGTACCCTTGTGCTTTGGGATCATTAGTAGGTAAAGAAAGGGTTACTAGAACACAAACACTGCAAAACTGCAACAATCGATTTTATGACTGAGAGAACCAGTGAGTGACTAAGTGGTGAGTAGCATATAGAGTGTGGGTACCCTGGAAAAAGGGCTGATTTACATCCTGGATAGGATAGAGCTAGATGGCCAGAGATTTTATCATGCTGCTCAGAATGGCATACAATTATAAACTTATAAGTGGTTTATTTTAGAATTTGTCATTCAATATTTTTGGATTATGGTTGATCATGGGAAACTGAAACCACAAAAAGCATGGATAAAGGGGATTGACTGTACTAGTGATCTGTAGGCTAAAGATCTAGCAGTGAAGTTTGCACTTTTTGTAGTTACTCAGCTAGTATACTGTGGTAACTGAAATTCAAATGTTGTTGTTGTGAAACTGGTATCATTTAACAAAACTGTGGTAGTGTAAATGCATTCACATAGAAACTGTGTAAACTAGTCTACCTGTACCCCCATACCTCTGTCTGTCTATCTAAAACTTCTAAAGTTAGCTGTTAACAAGAAATTTAGAAATCATGATTAAAACATGGTTTAAAATTTTACTATGTATATGTATGTTATGACATGTTGTAAACCTCAAATGTTACAATAAAGTTTATTTAAACAATGGTTTAAATATTTTAGCTTGTTGTATAGAAATAACATTATGTTTTATAGAAAAATTTGAATGGTTAATCAAAGATGACTATGATTTTATGTAGCATTTTAAAAGCAACATAAAACTGAATTTTTTTTTCTTTTCCAGTTTTATGTATGGGGAATTGACTGACAAGAAGACCATTGAGAAAGTCAGGCAGACTTTTGACAACTACGAGTCAAACTGCTTTGAAGTTCTTTTGTACAAAAAAAACAGTAGGTATTTCTCTTACCAGTAAGATGAGCTAACTCTTAACGCTGTATTTTGGTAAATGGTAGTTGAGCTATAATATAGAGAGAATGTAAACTTTTGACTTACTGTGGAATTAGATAACAAAATTTATAAGTGATACTACCAATGAAAAGCAACATTTTGAAGAATGGAAGAAAATATGATGCATTTTATTTTATTAAAAAATTATTATTTTATCAAAAAATTTTGTTATGAGTTGACAAATTATAGTTGTACATATTTATATTTGTACATATTTATTGGAGAGATAGGCACACTAACACACTGTTGGTGGAGCTGCAGACTGGTACAGCCCCTCTGGAAAGCAGTATGGAGAATCCTTAAGAAATTAGGGATGACTCCACCATACGACCCTGCTATTCCACTCCTGGGAATCTTTCCAGGGGACTTAGAATCAGCACATTACAGTGACACAGCAATATCGATGTTCATGGCAGCA
>PVKS010035294.1:0-20178 GCA_004027875.1 Aplodontia rufa
GGTAGGGCGCTTGCCTGGCATGCGTGAAAACTCAGGTTCCATCCCCAGCACCACGTACACAACTAAGTGGAGAAACAACAATCCCGATGAAAAAATAAAATGAACTTTCTCTCCCCCTTAGAAAAAAGTGGGGGTGGGGATGTTGCTCAGTGGTTAAACACCACTGGGTTCAATCCCCAGCAGCTCCCTCAAAAAAGAGGAAGCTATTGTGTGGAGAGTACCTGGCACACACACTCAGAAAGGGCAACGTGGTATCACCAGTACCGGGGTCATGAAAGCTACACCCCAGCCTGTAAGGACCCCCTGCGTGGCTCAGGAGTCACGTTCAGACCTCGGCCCATTTTAAATAAAGTACTGTTGAATCGCAGCCACACCTGCCCATCTGTGTGTCATCTTAGCTGTTCTCCAGCTTCACCTGCAGAGCTGAGTGGTCCCCAGAGAGACCGCCTGGGCTTCGAAGCCCTGCACAGAGAAAGGTCGCAGGCCAAGGCGTGCTTGTTAGCCTGAACCCTTGGGTTCTCTGGACCTCTGTCTTCACATGTGTGTGGCAAATGCATTTGAAGAGATCATCTTCTCAGCTCTCGCGCTGAGTCATTAGGAGACAGGTGGGAGGAGGAGTGGCCCTGGAGGTCGAGGTGCGCCCCACAGGCCCGCAGGCCCGCGGTGTTGCCACAGTCGCCTGTTGCTAACCCAGGCCTCCTCCCTTCTCTTACAGATCCTGGCTATCATTTCCATCATGTTCATCGTCCTCTCCACCATCGCCCTGTCCCTCAACACGCTGCCCGAGCTGCAGAGCCTCGACGAGTTCGGCCAGAGCACAGACAACCCCCAGCTGGCCCACGTGGAGGCCGTGTGCATCGCCTGGTTCACCATGGAGTACTTGCTGCGGTTCCTCTCCTCACCCAAGAAGTGGAAGTTCTTCAAGGGTCCACTCAATGCCATCGACCTGCTGGCCATCCTGCCCTACTACGTCACCATTTTCCTCACGGAATCCAACAAGAGTGTGCTGCAGTTCCAGAACGTCCGCCGCGTGGTCCAGATCTTCCGCATCATGCGGATCCTGCGCATCCTGAAGCTCGCTCGCCACTCCACCGGCCTCCAGTCCTTGGGCTTCACTCTGCGCAGGAGCTACAACGAGCTGGGCTTGCTCATCCTCTTCCTGGCCATGGGTATCATGATCTTCTCCAGCCTTGTCTTCTTTGCCGAGAAGGATGAGGATGACACCAAGTTCAAAAGCATCCCGGCCTCTTTCTGGTGGGCCACCATCACCATGACGACTGTCGGCTATGGAGACATCTACCCCAAGACTCTCCTGGGGAAGATTGTGGGGGGACTTTGCTGCATCGCGGGGGTCCTGGTGATTGCTCTTCCCATCCCCATCATCGTCAATAACTTCTCTGAGTTCTACAAGGAGCAGAAGAGGCAGGAGAAAGCAATCAAGCGAAGAGAGGCTCTGGAGAGAGCCAAGAGGAATGGCAGCATCGTATCCATGAACATGAAGGATGCTTTTGCCAGGAGCATTGAGATGATGGACATCGTGGTGGAGAAAAATGGAGATAACGTGGGTAAGAAGGACAAAGTACAAGATAACCATTTGTCTCCCAACAAGTGGAAATGGACAAAGAGGACACTATCTGAAACCAGCTCAAGTAAGTCCTTTGAAACCAAGGAGCAGGGATCCCCCGAGAAGGCCAGATCTTCTTCTAGTCCTCAGCACCTGAATGTCCAGCAGTTGGAAGACATGTACAATAAGATGGCCAAGACCCAGTCCCAGCCCATCCTCACTACCAAGGAGTCAGCAACACAGAGCACACCAAAGGAAGAGCTTGAAATGGAGAGTATCCCTAGCCCAGTAGCTCCTCTGCCCACCCGCACAGAAGGGGTCATTGACATGCGAAGTATGTCCAGCATTGACAGCTTCATCAGCTGTGCCACAGACTTCCCCGAAGCCACCCGATTCTCCCACAGCCCTTTAGCATCACTTGCCACCAAGACAGGGGGCAGCATTGCTCCGGAGGGGGGCTGGCGGGGAGCTCTGGGTACCAGCGGCGGCAGGCTTGGGGAGGCCAACCCCATCCCCGATGCCAGCCACCGCTCTGGCTTCTTCATCGAGAGCCCCAAGAGTTCCATGAAGACCAATAACCCCTTGAAGCTCCGAGCTCTTAAAGTCAACTTCATGGAGGGCGACCCTAGCCCCCTGCTCCCCGTTCTGGGGATGTATCACGACCCTCTTAGGAACAGAGGGGGCGCGGCAGCCGCCGTCGCTGGACTGGAGTGTGCCACCCTCTTGGACAAGCCCGTGCTGAGTCCAGAGTCCTCCATCTACACCACGGCAAGTGCCAGGACACCCCCCAGGTCGCCCGAGAAACACACAGCAATAGCATTCAACTTCGAGGCAGGCATCCACCAGTACATCGACGCCGACACGGACGACGAGGGGCAGCTGCTGTACAGCGTGGACTCCAGCCCCCCCAAGAGCCTCCACGGGGGCGCCAGTCCCAAGCTCAGCATCGACCCCAGGTCGGAGAAGAACCACTTAGAAAGCTCCCCGCTGCCCACCTCCCCTAAGTTCTTGAGGCAGAACTGTATCTACTCCACGGAAGCATTGACCGGAAAAGGCCCCAGTGCTCAGGAAAAGTGCAAACTCGAGAATCACGTCTCCCCCGACGTCCGGGTGTTGCCTGGGGGAGGAGCACACGGCAGCGCGCGGGAGCCCAGCATCTGACCTCCCCCACCCGGAGGGGAGACTCGCAGGCACCGTCCAAGGAGGGGGGCTGTCCGGCCACTGTCACAGAGTTTCCTGTGTGGACTCTGAAAGCCCCCAGGGTGAGGAGGGACTCCAGAGAAGGTTCCCTAAGACCTGGAGAGCCACGACAGGTCCATCAGCATGAAATCGGCGAAGCCGTGGGGGACAGCGGCTCCTTGTACAGCCCTAGTGCCCTCTGAGCCAAGCTCACAGCCACCGCAGTCCACACCTAACTGAGGCCGTCTACCCCCATTCTTCTCTGGTGGCTCTCCATCACAACCTCTGAGGGCACAGCTCTGTCCCCCCTGGCTTCCGCTGGAGGAGGAGCTGGAACGAGGGGCTTGTGTTGAAGGAGTGGGTTGGCCGATTTGGGTAGGCACACCTGTCCATCACAGTTTGAAGGCCACTGAAATGCTTGTGCTGTGGGGAAATCTGCACTGTACGCCGAGATCCCAGACCCCAGTGCAAAGCCCTTACTCACAAGACTCCATTGAGTGCAGTTTTCCCTAGTACCTGAGATTTTATTTTGAGATATCAGCAGGGTGAGTTGTACCATTTGAACTCAATTCTAATTACCCCCTGGCAATCTGGGAAGGGTGCAGAAGGCGGCGGTCGGCTGACGGGAGGAACTCAGAGCATTGGCTTAGGGGTATAGGAGGAGGATGCTTTCTGTACTCTCTAGCGTAGATATGCAAAAGAATTAGCTACTCAAAGAGATCGTGTGCCACCGAAGAACAGCATCAAAATCCGATCTCTTTTTTTACCTGCAAAAATGAAAGGGGAGAAAAAACCCTCATTGAAATGCCCCAGGCAGACTTTTGAATACTTCCTGCTACAGCAGGAAGAATACCTACCATAGGGAAGATCGCCTACTATCATAGAAAGTTCCTTTCGTTTCCTGTTATATTCAAGCTAAAAAAATGTTAATAAAAAGCACTTTATGTTTTTCAAAAATAGTTCTACCAGGGACAGCGTCAACATCTTGCACTTTAAACAGCACTATTTCCTGTGTAGTTGGGTTGTTGCTGTGCGTGCCCCTTTCTGGCCACGGTGGGTACCGCTGTTTGCCATATCGGTCTGTGGCTCCTTCCCTGCCCCCACCCCTCAAGGGTCAGGAGGGGTCTGGGCCCTCTGGCAGGGCCTCTCCCGAACTCAAGTGTACAGGAGATGAGTGCATTCAGAAGGTCGCAGCGACGGTTGGGCACCGGGTGTTCCCTCTGCTCTCTTTCTTGTCAACCAGCCCTTGGTGTGTGTTACTGTCATCTGTCCTGAAAGCTCAGCTCTCCTCTCTGCAGCCACCAATGCAGACAGTGCGGACAAAAGCAATAAGTATCTATGCGCATCCTGAGCAGTTCTGATGTATTTCTTGGTGTTGGTCTTCTTGTCCTAGCTTGATAACCTGGGATTGTCCTGCCCGCATTTGGTCCAACAGCGTGGTGTTGCTGGCCGTCCCTCAGCACAGTGACACTGGGCTGGACCAGTGGTTAATACCAAGCTATGGTGGGAGTCCATCTGTTGGTCACGATCTGCCTGTGTGTGGTACAACACAGCCCTGTTGTTCTCTTACTGTAATGTTGATGGATGATGTCCCAAATCTAGTCATGTGGGTCTGCCTGTCCTCAGTACAGTGACAGGCGCATGTCTTCCTGTCCTTTGTAGAATCTGTTGCTGGTCTGCCCACTGGTACAACAACATCATCCACCTGTCAGGACACAGGTGTCCCAGGGCTGTTCTGCCTACCCTCCATTCAATGGCACGAGTGTGGGCCATCTGTCACAGCTATGGTCACATGGGGTCATTCTGCCACTCTAAAAAAGGCTCTGCTGTGTAGGAACCCAATTTACACCACTTCTCAGCATCTCCGGGGACTGCAGATCCTCCCAGAAGGGCACAGTCCTGTTCAAGGAGGACAAGAACGCGACTCTTCCTAGCTCTCTTCAGAGTTTCGCACAGTGCAGGGCCTGGGGGAGCAGAGCTTGCGGTGGCCCTGTCAGAGACAGGAAGCAGCAGCACTTCCAGAATCCTTTGCTGCGCACGCGTTCAGGCTGGGGCCTGTTGAGGAGTGACCGTGGGACAGTCCTCACCGGCATCTTTGTGTCTCTTCCTTGTTTCCATGCCATTTCCGTTCACCATCAGCACAAATGTGTAAATTCAGGGAAAACAATCAAATGCTTTTTGATAAAAGTAAATAGTTGTGATTTCCGATTCAGATATTTTTAGAGCTGATGCTATCTGTAAAAATCGATACTAATAATAATATAGTCTATTTTACATATCAGGAAAGCAAACATGTTTAAATATAGCCATATATAGCAAGAAGGAACTCTCCACCCCTTCTTCAAACCAAGGCATTTCATGGTTGGTTGAAGCAGATGAGATTGGAAATGATCTTTCTTTTTCCTTCCTTTCTTTCTTCCTTCCTCTCTCTCTCTCTCCCTTCCTTCCTTTCTTTTTTTTCTTAACTGATAACCAATTGGTGCAACAACTCTCCTTGTAACCAAAGGCCCTTTCTGCCTTGTGACATGCCGGACCTGGCCCTTCCTTCCTCATGTGTTTTGTCTGACCTTAAAGTAGCATTTTATTGAGTCACTTTTGAAGGACGAATTCAGAAGTATCATTAAGAACCTACCTTTTCAGGCTTACTAGCCAGAGTCCTATAGAGTTCTTATAGAAACAGAATCACTGAAATTCAGCATATACTATGCTAAGAAAGAATTCTGGTTTTGTTTGGGTTTCCCCCTCCTTTATGTGTGAGGGTACGTGTTGCGGGAAGATAGCTGTTACCCTGCGCTCAATTCAGTATCGTCACGCTTCCTGGCCCTCCCACCCTGCTGCCGACAAAGGACATACCCGGATTATTCACACGCAGACCCCGACCTGAACCAGTGCACACGTGTGTGCCTGCACTGGGAAATCTACCGAAGGGTCCCCACAGAGAAGCTGGGCTCGATAGATGGCCTTTGTGGACAGGAGGAGAGCCGTGGTCTGGAGCAGCTAAAGATGACTTAATCGTACTTCATTTCCACCCATTCCTGAACCAACCAGAGTGCAAATAAACAGAAAGACCCAAGAAAACAAACTAGCAGCTGGAGGTGCCTGGACTCCTGGTCCATTTGGCAAATTCAATGAAAGTCATCATGAACACAACTGAACTTGAGTTCCAACTCCCACCATTGTGAGAAAGGGCTAGGGACCAGGTGGCCAGGTGTTCCCATCACGCAGGGAGGGTCTTGCTGGTCGTCGGGGAGAGAGGAGGGCAAGCCTTTTAACTTTTATCTTTGGGTAACAGGAAACAACAGGTCTCTGGTGCCGCAGATTTCTCAGTGCCTTCCTTAGGAATTCTATCTCAAGCACACTTTTAAGGGGAAAGAAAAAAGAGGAGAGAACATTTGTTCCCGTGAAGCCCCTTTCTCTAGAGAGATTGGGGATTGAGAAGGAAGAAGAGGAAGGGAGCGACAAAGTCCTGAGGAGGCCACATCCTTTGAACCCACTCAGCCTGCCCCCACAATTACTGGTGAGACAGACTCCTAAAAACTGATCCCCTCGGCGTCTCGGTAGGTAACTGCCCTTTCTCCTAATAAGATCCACTTTTCTAAGCAAAAACAAAACAGTATCCTCTTCTGTGAAACTGTAACGTATTGTTGATATTTGTAGCTATTGTATATTTCTGTCTTGCTCCAGTGGTGACTGGGATGTCTAGTCAATGAACAAGCAGATGTTTAAAAGGGACAAGGGTCTCTAAAGCCAGGTCTCTCTCTCTCTCTCTCTCTCTCTCTTATTTCTCTGCTAACTAGTGTCAAATAACACAACCCTAGCTTTTTCAACTTCAAGTCAAGTAACTGAATCAAAGGTGGGAACAGCAAAAAGTTTCTCATGTTTGGAAACTTTAAAATTTTTTTTTTATTTTGTAACTGCAAAGTTGGCAGAAGAAAAAAGGGGCCCCACCGAGTCCCCAGGAGGACCATGGAAAGCTCCCAGCCCCCGAGTGGGTGTTGCATCACCTACCACCACTTCTACGACAGCCACCAAATGTTCTCATGTCACCCAGCCTGGATGACCCAAACCAACCCTGGCCACACCCAGAAGAAGAGTTACCTCTGCACTCTCTGTTGCCATGTTCCTGGCTCTAGAAGCATCTGACATGTGACTACATCACAGAATGTCCACACATCTCAGAGTAGTCTATTTTTCTGTTCAGATAAATATATATATATATATGTATGTATTTTTAGCAAATTTATAATAGGGCAGTGGAGTCTAATGTCTTCTTTTGTAATACACAGTGATAGCTCGGGAATTCGTTGTTGGTTATTAGCATAGCTGACATTTTCTGATCTTTTTCACTCCCCCATAGGCCCTTGGGCTCTTTTTTTCTTTTCCTCCTTTGGATGCCGATTCTCTGGAGGTGGGGGAAGACTTTGGGGTCTTTCCTGGCCCTAGGAAATGTCTCTCCTACCTCATTCCACCTGTGTGCTTCTCCTACTCATCATTCTTAAAATCCAGGGCTCAAATACAGGAATGAAAAGAGGAAAGCAGGGTTCCAGCGGACTCAAAGCCAGCATGCGAGGTGGTCTGAGCGTATACCCCACACACTCCAGGAATCTGAAAGGTCCGAGTTTTCTCATCCCCAGAAATCTTGGAACCAAAAGCCTCATGCAAGCAAACTTGCCACTGACCTCTCTGAGATCCAGACCACTCCCAAGTCTGTCTTGTTCAGACTGTCCCCGTGTCCCGTGTCCCACACCCCTGCGCCACCAGTCAGACCTGAAGATCAGAACACGTCCAGTCCTCAGAAAAACACGCTGGGCCTCAGATCTCCTCAACTGTGCATTGGTTCCTCATTTCCACCCATTTCTACCTGAGAAACTCTGGGAAGAGTGTCCCCAGAACCTGCTCTCTCATCTCCCCTTGCCTTCCCAGCTGCCTGGCTCCAGAGAGCAAGAGATTTGTCTCAAGGACAGGGGTATTTTTCCAGCTTCTACCCATCCAAGCCTTGGAGAGCTTTTGGACTGTCCTGATATTTAGGTCCACAAGGGATTTTCAGCCACAGGTGGGCAGAGGACATCTCACTGAGCAGGAACTTCAGTAGCAGGTGATTCTCCAACCATGAACTCTCATAGCATGATGAAGAAGGCATCCCACCTGCCTTACTGTCAACTTCAGGGCTCTGGGCTTTGCCCACATAGAGATTTGAGCCAAACCAAGACCCCCAGACAGCAGTGACCTATCCCCATTGGATCAGTCCCAACAGGAAGCCAACCCAAATAGGACTGTGCTATTCTGGACTGTGATCCTAATCAGAATCCCACCCCCAACTTCCTGGTAATCTGGAATAAATATAAATAAAATAAAACTGACAAGATTTTTTTTTAACTTTTGCACCAGAGCAACAAAAGCAAAACTGTTCCCTGAGTTTGACGCCACGTAAGCCAACCCCCTTGCCATGGTCATCTGCATCAGGACAGGCTGTGCGGTCTGAGTTCCTGTCCACCATCCCTCATATCATCTCAGCTTGGAATTTTTCCTGAACTTTCTAAAATGGCAACTTGAAGAATTGAAATTGGAAAGGGCTGTGTTAATTGAGTGAGCCCTCCTCTGCACCTCTAATCCTGACTCCATCCTTCCCTCTAAAGTTCCGGAAAAGATCTCCCAAGGCTGGCCAGGATGGGGTGGAGTAGGGCAGTTGACCCAAAGAAGAAACCACTCAGCTGCCAGATGGCTGCGTGCGGGTCTCTCATGGCTTCTCTTGCATCTGAGGGACGTGACTGTCAATTCCAGCTCAAATTAAGGAAGCCTTTCTAATAGGCTGTGTTGTCTCCCAAGGCCGTGGTGGGTTCTGCGTGCCCTGCACTGCAGGTGTTTGAAGAGAAGCTGGGTGGTCTACAAAGTGGGTACAAAGGGGCTCTAGCGGCACGTGGAAATCAGATTGAACAATCGAGGCTGTTCTGTTTCTTGGTGTGTGTGTGTGTGTGTGTAGGTGACTTGAACATTCTGGGCACAAGCTCACACCACTGAGGACACAGTCAGCAGGAACTCAGATTCTACGATTTGGAGCCATCACAGGGGCACTGAAACAGGAAGGTGGCAAGCGATCTGCTCCCTGCCTGCTCCCAGTCTCAGACAATTTTAATGACCATGTCAATCACCCATCCAACCCATTCCCATAGGCCTAACAAGCACCACCCTGGATGAGATTCATCCCATGCCAGCCAAAGAGCAGCCCGTGAAGTCCCCACCCCAGACCAGCCGTCTTATGGTGCTTCAGCCCTTCTGCCCAGACCCTTTGCCCTCAAAGACACGCAACGTTCTCTCTTACCCACTAGCCAGCCACTCATTCCCCAGGCAATTACAAATGGCACCATTCCAAAAGGGCTTTTATTTTCTGGCAAGAAATATAGGAGATCCCATTCGAGACCTTTGAAAATCTGGCAAAAAGAGAGAGGCAACCATAATCCCGTCTCACAGCAAAACACGACTTCAGCTGCCACCAAGCAGAGGGCTGCTTGCCCACATGGCTTCCCAAATGGGCCTGGCTCCCGCCTTCCCCAAACAGAACATTTGGCAAGAGAGGCTAGCAAGACCCCCCATTGCATGTGGCAGGCTTGGGGGAGGTGGGACTTCGTCTTCAGGCAAGCCCAAGTCAGGTGGTGTTGGGGTTTTTAATTAGGTGATTCAGGAGCCGGGATGTGGCTTAGCGGTAGAGAATTGCTTGGCAAACTGGAGGCCCTGGGTTCTACTCCCAGCACTGCAAAAAAGTAAAAAGGAAAAGCAATAAGGTGAAGCAGGCTGGTGTGTCTGGATGGTCACACTGCGCAGCTGCCTTCCTCCAAACCAAATAAAACAAAGGCCGGCTTCCAAAATCTCACCCCATGAGGCTGCGCCCTGCCCTGCAGAAATCACACAAGGCTGCAGTACCAGGACCTGGCAGGAAAAGGCAGGAAACTCCCAGTTCTGCTCCTTCTGAGTGCTGTCCAGGGCCTGGCAGGGATGGCCCCACACTCACTGCCTGGGCTAAGCTGGGTTTAGAGAGAAGTGCAGCCTGGCTCCTGGCCCTTAGGGTTCAGGGCTCTCTGAGGTGTGCTTGGCATCCAACAGCTGGTGAGTCTGTGTGGCATCCTGGGGAGCTGGCCCCTTTGCTCTCTAGACCTATCTTGACCTCAGTCCAAGGGCTGAGACTCGGGGTTATGTGCTAACATGGTGTCCGGGGGTTGTCCAACCTGTTGTTTTTTTTTTAGAGAGTGACATGGGAATGATTGGCCTCTGAGCGAATGAATGGACAAGTGGGTGTGGGCCGGGAGGAGGGGAGTTAACCTGGCTGGAGGTGCTGTGAACAGGGAAGGGAGGAGAAACAGGAGCCCCCATCCACTGAAGCCCATAACTGCCCCACCAATGCCACCTGTCCTTTGACTCCATCTGGGCTCACAGTGATATCCAAATTTGATTCTCATAGCCTCATGGCCGGGGACCTGGGAGGCAGCCCCAGCCTCCTTCCTATTCTACTGCCCTAAATTTTTCAGCCTCCAGTTTCGGTCAGGTTTCACGTGGTCCCTGGGGAGAGCATAGTGATTTTCCAGCCGGCTATACCAAGGGTCCAAAGAGGGTTTTCCCTTGGCCTGGGACCCTTGCTGGGGCAGGAACAGGGGAGCCGACTCCTGGAACTGGATTGCACTGCTGAGCCGTGGGAGGCCAGTCCTGTCCTCCAGCCTTAGAGCCAATGGTCTCCTTTATCCTGAGCCCCAAAGTCCCCTGAGAGCATGTGCCCCAGGCCCGTCAGCTAAACCTGTGGTGTAAGGTTGGGGTTTTCCTTCCAGCAAAGCCATTCTGATTGCCCCACCCTTGATGGGGCCAAGCCAATCACATTAGCCATAAACAACCAACGTCCTCAGCTGTTCTTTGCTCGGGGTGGAGTTCGTGGGTCCTATTCATCTCTCATCAGTTGATGTGGCCAGTCCTTCCTGTGACGGTGAAACTCGCATTGGGTGCACGCGCGCCCTCTCTCTCTCTCTTTCTCTCTCTCTCTCTTTCTAACACACACACATGCACACCAAACAACAAAAATCCCAGTGTCTTTTTATGCATGTGGTGAGATGAAATTGTGATCCTTGTGTGACCTCCAGCTGCTGTCCTGTCTTGTAAAATATGTCCAGATGTTTAAGAATTTCTGAGTAATTGGTCCCTTGACGAAGTCTGCAGAGTTCAATAAAAGGTATGGAGAAAACACACTTGGCGTTTGTTTCTTTTCTGGAGGGTGCAGCCCTCCGTAGGGAGGACTGAGTCTAAGGTCCTGGGAACCTGCAGGGGCAATGCTGATGTTTTCTTCCCCCAGAAGAGGGAGGGGTTGAACAGGTACTGGTTTGTCACTCAGAATATGCAAACCAGTGGCGACCCACCTGTGCCCTGTCCGCGTGTTCAAAGCCCACTCTGGTCATTCTCATGTCGACTGTGGCCAGGTACCCCTCTCATAAGAAAAAGTCTCATGACGGGCTGGAGCAGTGGCTCAGGGGTAAAGCACTTGCCTGGCATGTGAGAGGACCCAGGTTCAAATCCCAGCACCACATACACAACTAACTGTCAGGAAAACAAACACCAGATGAAAACCAAATAAAATTGACTCTTTCTCTGGCTCACCCTCTCTCTTTTTTTATTATTTTTTAAATTTTTTAAAGATAGGGGCTGGAGGGGTGGCTCAGCAGTTACAGTGCTTGCCTGGCATGCGTGAGGACCCAGGTTCAAACCCCAGCACCATGTACACAACAAGGTGTTGGAGCAATGAAAGTCACATGAAAAACTAAACAAAATTGATTCTTTCTTTCTTTCTCTTTCTTTCACTGTCCCTCTCTCTTTAAAAATAATTAAGATAGAGAGAGGAAAGGAATGAGAAAGAGAGAATATTTATTTATTTTTTCATCTGATTTCTGTTCTTCAGACACTTTGTTGTGTATGTGGTACTGGGGTTCAAAGCCAGGTCCTCACGCATGCCAAATAAGTGCTCCAATATCTAAGCCACCCCTCCAGCCCCACTCTCTCTTAAAAAAAAAAAAAAGCTCACAATGACGGAAGAAGATGCTGATGCTGACAAGGGACAAGCAGGTGACATAAATGAGTAAAGTAAGCTACCACGAAACTTCAGGGAACGGTGGTGAGTGTGGCTAACTGGAGACGCACACCCAGTCCAGCTGGTCGTGAGCACGCTGGCTGCAGCCCAGCAATGCCAAATATTTCTAAGAGAAGTAAAAAAATCGGGACTTTTCTGAGAAGCAGCCCAAACTTAAGTGTCATCCATGAATTCCAGGATCCCGGGCGGGTGCAGCACGTGTGTGGCCAGCACAGGTCTCCTTGGTCTCCGCCATGACCAAGAAGGGCTCCAGGACTGCAGGAGTCACTTCCTCTTGCTGTGCAACAAGTTTCTCCAGTGCCCAGCAACCCAAAGGGGTCGTCACCTCAGGGTTTCAGTAGAGTTCAAGGTGGGTGGTCCCAGCCATGGGGCTGCCCTAGGGCCTCAGTCGTCTGCTCATCTGCACCCTGTGCCCCTACCCAGGGCTCCAGAGCCTCATTCCTTGCTGGCTGCCGGCAGGAGGCCTGCATTGCTCGTCCTGTGGGTCCAGCAAATGGCTCCTGAGTGTCCCAAGGCCTGGTAGCTGGCTTTCCCTGAGCGAGTGGCACAAAGGAGACATGAAGCAGGACACCTTTTGTAACCCGCCTCAGAAATCAGACACCCTCCTGCCCAGTTCTTGTTGCAGTGAGTCGTGACGTCCGGCTCACACTCAGGAGGAAGGGAACCCCGCCTCTGGAGGGAAAAGTACCAAAGATGGGGGGCATCTTTCGAATTAATTATTTAATTTTTACAGTGCTAGAGATCTAACCCAGGGCCTCGCCCATGCTAGACAAGAGCTCTACCACTGAGCCACGCCCCCAGGTCTGGGGACAGATTTTTTAAACTACTACATCCCAAAGCCCATTTAGCAGAGACAAGTTTTCAAACTGCAGAAGGCCTTAGCCCAGGAAAATTTCCCAGTGGGTTTGGGGAAGCCTCGCCAGCATTTTATTTTGCTAAGATGGTGTAAAAAAATAACCTGCCACCATCATTTTGTGAAACAAAGGACATTTCAAACCTCCAAAATGAATCAATTCAGAATAAGAGACTATCCTGTAAAAGCAAAATTCTATTATAGGAATCCATGCGTGGTAGTGCACACCTGTAATTCCAGCGGCTCTGGAGGCTAAAACAGGAGGATCACAAGTTTGAGGCCAGCCTTAGTAACTTCGTGAGGCCCTACGTAAAATAGAAGGGGCTGGAAGTGTGGTTTCGTGCCCCTGGGTTCAATCTCTAGTACCAAAAGAAAAACTGTTTTAATTTTTAATAGATCAGAGTTTCTCAACCTCAGCACCATCGACATTGAGGACCAGCACATTCTCTGGGGGGGCCCCCTGTGCAACACCCAGCAGTATCCCCACTCTCTACCTGCCGGACACCAGTGGCATCTCCCTGCAGTAGCAAAACCCAAAAATGTCTCTGCACACTGCTAGCTGTCCCTTGAGGGACAAAACCACCTCCAGTTTTAAAAATCCAAAGTCCAAAAAGTACAGCGCAGAGCGAAATTTCCCTGGACCCCAATCCCTCTCCCCAGAGCCAATTACTGCTGCCAGTTTCTCGTATTCCTCCCAAGATGGTTTTAATCACACACACACACGCGCACACACACACACCACAACATGTGTGCATGTTATTCTCTTCTGTTTTGCCCCACACAACGAGGAACACCATAGACAATTCCTCTGCACCTTGCATTTCTCACTAAATCTGTCTTGGAGATCGTCGGTATTAACACGCAGGTGCTTCCTCTCTCTTTTGTAAGCTGCCGCATGCTCTGTTGTACGCGGTGATTGCTAATCTACTGCTGTTCGGGTCGCTTCTGAACTTTTGCTGTAACAAACAGTGCTGGAATGAATGGCCTATTGGCAGTTCCTCTGCGCTCTGCTTTCAAAATCGAGCTGGAATCCGCTGCAGTCAGCCTCGGCTGTTACCTAATTATTGCCGCAGCCACAAGAACAGGCTCCTGGTTGCTGCCCTTCATCTCTTTCTTTCTTTCTTTTAAAGAAACAACTTTATTGAGTTTTTCACATGGCCTTAGTTGCTCCAACACTCAGTTGTGTAAGTGGTGCTGGGGTTTGAACCCGGGTCCTCGTGCTTGCCAGGCAAGCGCCGAAACCGCTGAGCCACCGCTCCAGCCCCCCTTTGATCTCTTTCAAGCTCTTCTCAACACAGTGGCCAGGGGCTCCCTTCAAGCTGTCAGTCTGATCATGTCACTTCACCATCAAAACCTTCCCTAGACTTCCGGTCATGTGTTGAATAAAATCCCAAGGCCTTGGCGTGGTGCGCAAGGCGGTGCTCCTGCTGGCCCCTGCTGCCGCTTGCCCGCAGCTCCCCTGGTCTCCCTCGAGGGCACTCTGCTCCGACATCACCCACCTCCTCCCTGGTCCCCAAACATGCCAGCTTGGAGCCACCTGATGACGCTGCCCCTTTCACACCCCTGCCTGTAGTCGCTGCCCTCCGTCTCCTGCCTTGTGAATGGTCCTCCCCCTCCCTCGCCTCCAGACACTCTGGCTGCCCTTTCCAATACACAAAGCTCACTTCTGCCACAGGGCCTTTCCCTGCCTGTTCCTTCCACTAGTGAGTTGCTTTCCAGGCCAGCCACACAGCTCCCAGCTGCACCAACTTCAGTAGTCACCGCCTGAAGGGTTCATCAGCCCTGTGTATCCCAGCGACCGCACTCACACGCCATCCCTGCACCTCACCACCTCCTGACACACTGCAGTCTAATTATGTTTGCTTAATTGTTTATCTCTCACCAACAAAATGTAAATCCCATAAGCGCAAGGATTTTTTTTTTAAAGAAAGAGGGGACAGTGAGAGAGAGAGAGAAAGAGAGAAGCAATTTTTATTTAGTTTTTCATGTGGTTTCCATTCCTCCGAGACTTCGTTGTGAATGTGGTGCTGGGGTTTGAACTCACGTATTTGCACATGGAAGGCAAGTGCTGCAACCGCTGAGCCACTGCTCCAGCCCAAGTGTGAGGATTTTTATCAGTTTTTTTCATTGCTGTCTTTCCCGTTCCTAGAAGGATGCCGGGAATGTAGTAGGTGCTCAATAAATAATTTGTTGAAAATTGGTCAGAAAGCAAATACCTGTGTAAAGGGAGTCATTTCTTACTGCATGTGTGTGTTTCTTTTAAGAAAGCCCCTTGGCTGGAGCAGTGGCTCAGAGGTTACAGTGCTTGCCTGGCATGCATGAATATGCAGGTTCAAACCCCAGCCATGTGCACAACAAAGTCTCTGAGCAATGAAAGTCACGCAAAAAACTAAATAAAATTTATTCTCTCTCTCTTGCTGTCCCTCTCTCTTTAAGAAAAATAAATCCTTGGAGGTTAAATTGTTGGGCAAAGTCTGCAATTTTTAGAACTCAGGCAGCGAGATCACCTGCTGTAGGGGCAGCACTGTGCACACCCCCTGGCAACTGGAAGATGAGGCCTGTCGGCCAAGTTCATTTGCTTCTCTGAAAAATTCCCTTCAAGGGCCGGAGCGGTGGCTCAGTGGTTACAGCGCTTGCCTGGCATGCGTAAGGACCGGGTTTGAACCGCAGCACCACACACACAGCAAGTGTCAGAGAAACAAGAACCAGATAAACAATAAATTAAGACGACTCTCTCTTTTAAAAAAAGAAAAGAGACTTCCTCTTCTTTCCTATATCTTTCTCCTTCCCTGCTGTGGCCTGGAGAAGTCTTCCTCAGGGGCAGACAGTGTGTCAGAGCCCTGCACCGGAAGCTCACGGCCAGCCCGTTATGCAGATTAGCACACTGAGGTCCAGACCCGTAGGACTCTCTGAAGGCTCTGTTCCCCTGTGCTGGCAGCTGAGCAGGAGCCAGAGCCACATGCTGGGCCCCCTCTTAAAGCACTGGCTTTACTCCCAAGAGCAGTAGACCTTCAGAAATTTTCAGGCCTGCCCAGGAGGGCACAGAAGAACTTCATGGTCCCCTGGCAGCACCCTGCCTTGGCCCAAGGGGAGCTCTTCCACTTAACACACCCTGGCACCTTCCACCGGCCAGCAGTGCTCGGGGGCACAATTCTGAGCTAAGTAAGACGCCTTCCTCTTTTCTTCCTTTTCCCTTCCTTCTTCATGTCCCCCCTCACCCAGGCCTTCCTGCGCTCCATGTCATTTACTGAGCACTTCCTATGTGAAGGACCCTCAGCATGGTGCTTAGGAATCCCAAGCTGCACTCGGGAGAGTGCAGCCTAATTATTACTTGATAATCATGTGAGGAGGTCACACTCATTGGCTCCACATCCAGGGTCTTCAGAGAGTCCACTCCACACTCTCATGGACCTGGGTGGCCCAAGTGCTGTGCTGAGCCCTTCCTGTGTGTCCTGTCCTCCAGGCCCCACAAAACACCACCAGTAAGATGCTAACGTCTGCATTTTGCAGCTGGGGGAACTGAGGCAGGGCTTTGAGATACTCATCCTCGATCCTCTAGGTAGGAAGCTGGGCCAGCTGGGAAGTCACAAAACTAAGATCTTAACCCATATCTATGCGATTTTACCTGGTGACAGCCTCTGCCAAAAGGTTTCAGTGTGGGGTCTCATGAGGCTGGAGGGCGGGGGCCTAGTCCAGACTCCTCCAGTACTGTCACCTAGCAGGCGACCTCTGTGCCTCAGTGTCCCCATCTGCAGAAAGAAGCAGTGCACCTGAGCCACAGCTGCGGAAGGGCCAGGAGAAGGTAGGTAAGCAGCCTGTTGGGGCAGGTGCAGAAATGCACGGTTGGATGCTGTCTCTGTTTGAAGTTTTGTTCAGCATGAATCGTCTGCATTAGTTTTCACTTTTTTTAAAGATTGCAGTAAAATAGTCTTCATTGCGATGACCGAGGTTTTGGCACCTCCTAAATCTTGCATGTTTCAGTATCTGAGGGACGCAGTGCGGAGCAGAGCCACACTTCCTCACGGGGACGCTGCCAACTGACAGATCAAAAGATGGGACGGTTCTGCAGCTGAGAAGGAAAATGAAATCAGTAAAGAGACCAGGAGATTGCTGGGGCTGCACATGGGACCGTCTCACAAGAGTTGGCGCAGATTTGAAAATCAAAGTGCTGTGGAAACATTGGCCATGGCTGGGCTCCCGGGCCGGGCTGAAAAGGCACACGCGGCTGGGAGTCCAGGAACTGCCCTTTCAGAGCTTTCAGCTTGGGGTCGCGTTTCGGGCACTGTATGGGGACTCACGGGGACAGGGCTGCTTCAACTTTGTGTGCCACGGACTCCTTCAAAGTCTGATGAGAGGGGCTGGAGAGCTGGCTCAGCAATGGAGTGCTTGCCTGGCAAACACGAGGACCCGCGTTCAAACCCCAGCACCACGCACACAACTAAGTGTCGGGGAAACAAAGGCCAGATGGAAAAATAAAATAAAATTGATTCTCTCTCTAAAAAGAAAGTCTGATGGGAACCGCAGAACTTTTCTCAGAGTAACACTTTTAGTTACACATGGGGACAGTAGTTTTGTCATCTTCAGTTGTCTCTGTTGCAGCTTATGCAAAATAATTGCTGTTCTGTTAACTGAACGTCACTCTATAATTGAAAAAAGAGTTGCAGCTGTTTTGTTGACATTCTGAATGCTTCTAAGTAAATACAAATTTTTATTTTGAAAAAAAAAGGAAGAAAAATTGGGGGGCTGGAGCAGTAGTTTGGCGGTTACGGTGCTTGCCTGGCATGCGCAAATACACGAGTTCAAATCCCAGCACCACGTACACAATAAAGTGTCAGAGGAAGAAAAGTCACATGAAAAACTAAATTTTTTAAAAAACTTGCTTCTCTCCTTCTCTCTCACTGTCCTCTCTTTCTTTAAAAAAAAAAAAGGAAAAGAAAAATTTCTCATGTGTGATATAGTAATAATACATATGTCTCTTTATTTTTTTTTTTTTAAAGAGAGAGGGACGGTGAGAGAGAGAGAGAGACGGAGAAACAATTTTTATTTAGTTTTTCTTGTGCCTTTAGTTGCTCCGAGACTTTGTTGAGTACGTGGTGCTGGGGTTTGAAAAGAGAGAATCAATTTTATTTAGTTTTTCACATGGGCGTCGTTGCTCCAGCACTTGGTGCACACGTGGCACTGGGGTTCAAACCCAGGTCCTCGTGCAGGCCAGGCAAGCGCCATAACCACTGAGCCACCGCTCCAGCCCTATTAATAAATTCGATAACAAGATTCAGCCCTGCGTCTGGTAATTGGCCACAGCAACAGCCGCACGGAATACAAGTCATCTTCGCTGTTCTGTGCCAGTGTCATCGGAACTGCTAATCCAAGTGTGACTTGTTGCCTAGTGTTCAACCCTGGGGGAGGTGCTGCCTTTGATCGAGGGGTCAGTGACAATGGAGGTGAGGCTTTTGTCCTGTCCGAGTTTCTGCATCACAGGGCTTTGAAATCGGTGTCATGAGTCACAACTGAGTGGAGCAGAATAGGCGAGAAGAGAAATCAGCATAAAGCACAGATTCGTGATTCTTTCGTTACAGTCGTGCGTGCGAGCGTGCGCTCACACGGGTCTTACACATCATGACACACCATGAACTTCTTCCTGCAACGCAAGGTCAAAACTATCTGAGCAACGATAGTCGCGCTCCCAGCGCTGACAGCCTTGGCCTGGCCCCTGTGTGCCCTCCTGCCCGTGCGGGAGAATGCACATGAGACCCAAGTTCAAAAAAAGGCCATGTCGTCAGCGACCACACAGCCGCCCTGCTCGTCAGGGAGAGGAGCAGGTGTGCGATGCCCGCGGCCTGAGCTCATGGCCTGTTTGGGGTCCTGCGGCTCTTGCCGGCCACATGGCCCCACAGCAAGTCCTGGGAGAGCTGCTTGTGCAGAGCCAGCTGGCGGAGCCCCGGGAGGGCAGCCTGCAAACTTGAGCCTCCTCTCACGAGACACACATTCTGGGCTTTTCTACTTAGTCCTGATCCTGGCTTCTGAAGAGGGCAGTCAGTGGGTGGGGACTGCAACGATGAAAGACTCTGCTCTCCAGTGGCCCAAGTGGAGAAGGGCTGGCACTGCAGACAGGAGGTGAAAGGGCAAATAATTCCATTGTCAGATGTGTGCTCCGGGGATGAGCAGGATCTTGCTCCAGGGGAGAGAAGGCTTGGGGAGGGATTTCAAGTTGCACTCAGCCTCGTGGTTCAGGGCAGAAACTTGGGGCTCTGAAGCATCTGAGTTCAAATTCTAGCTACCCCATTTCTGTGCTGTGTGGCCTGGGGCTGTCTTTTTCCTTCTCTGGACTTTGGTTCTCTAGTCCATACAGTGGAGAAGTAGTACTATCTATCTGAGGTGATCCCAGGGGGGTTCAGTGAAATGATGCAAAGTCCTTGTCCCAAGAACAGGTGACAGTGAAAGCAATAATGGAAACTCCAGTGCTGCCATTTTCAGTGCTGTTCCTTAAGGAGCACCTGCTACCCAGGCTGAGCACCTCACAGTGCCAGTGATCACACCGGACCTAAAATCAAGCTGGTGAACATTTATTGAGCGCCTATTGTGTGCGAGGCGCTGCTCCCAGTTCTTCACCTGCATGTGCTGACTGTATAAATACAGCCTAGGAAACTGTCATCAGAGGTGTCACCGTGAAGTCATCCTCAACCCCATGAAACCACTGTCTCCCTTAGCTTACAGACAAGAACCCGTGTTCGTCACCTATGGCTGCGTAACAAATTACCCACCCTTCGCAGCATGAAGCAGTGAGCGTTCATTATCTCACGCTGCTTGTGTGGCTTGGGAGTTTGGGAATGTCCTAGCTGGATGGTTCTGCTATGGACCACCAAGGTCCCCTGGGGATGCCTGGGCTTGGGGCAGCCCACCTCCAGATGGGCCCTTACACCAGAGGAAGACTGCAGAGGCTGGCGGGAGGCCTCTGTTCACCACCTGCCTGCTTCCACAGAGCTGCCTGGGCTTCCTTACAGTACGGCTGTGGCTTCCCCCAGAGCGAATGATCCAAGAGAGCGACAGACCACCTTCCCTCTGCAGAGCATGTCTGTCATCCTCAGCGTGAACTCTGCACCCCTTAAACAACAGGTCCCCACCCCTGATGGCTCTGTTTGCTCTGTCTCTCCTTGACTCCTCCAGGTGCCTCGTCAGGGTGGAGTCACACAGCAAGTGTCCCTTTCCGGCTGACCTCATTCAGCAGAGTGTCTTCTGGGCTCCTCTGTGCCATACCATGTGCCTGAATATCCTTCCTTTAAAAACTGAGTAATATCCTGTTGTCACGATGTCTGTTTTCTTACCCAGCCTTGGAAGTCACACCAACTGTCACTTCCAAAACACTCGCCTGGCCACAGAGGTCAGCCCCCTCCACTGAAGAAGCAGCTCACACAGAGCAGTGGACACTGGGAGATGACACTTGCTGGGACCGTCTTGGAGGTCTGC
>PVKS010035295.1:0-20178 GCA_004027875.1 Aplodontia rufa
TTTTTCTTCTATCAGTTGCAACGTAGCTGGTTTGATACCAAGCTCCTTGATCCATTTTGATTTGATTCTTGTGCAAGGAGAAAGATATGGGTCTAATTTCAACTTTCTGCAGGTGGATGACCAGTTTGTCCAGCACCATTTGTTGAAGAGGCTGTCACTTCTCCATGTAATATTTTGTCCCCCTTTGTCAAAAATCAGAATTTTAAAGATTGGAGGATTTGTTTCGGGGTCTTCTATTCTATTCCATTGGTAATTTTATTTAGTTTTAATGTGGCTTTCATTGCTCTGACACTTCCAAATTTGTTGTGTACGTGGTGCAGGGGTTCAAATGCATATCCTCATTCATGCCAGGCAAGTGCCGTAACTGCAGAGCCATGACTTCAGCCCCAATAGACTTTAGTTTTCAAGGAGTTTTAGGTTTACAGAAAACTGGAGCAGAAAAAGGAGTTCTTTATATCTGCTCACTGCCGTTGCTTCCTCCACTAGGAACATCTGACCTTATTGGGGATATTTGTTACAGAAGATGAATTGATGCTGATACATTATTATTCCCTTTAGTTGACGGTTTACCTTTGGGTTCACTCTTGGGTTTGAACAGTCCAGAACTCTTGATAAATGTAGAATAACCTGCACCCACAACTGCAGCACATGCAGAATAGTTTCACTCCCTTTAAACTCCTCTATCCTCCCCCAGTTCACCCAGGTCCTCTGTAAAGAATGATCTGCTCACATCTGCACTGAGCTTTCTAAAGTATGTTTTATACTTTAAATCATACAATATGTAGCCTTTCAGATTGGCTGCCTTCACTTGGAAATACATATTTAAGGCTCCTCCACGTCTTTTTCTTTTTCTTCTTCCCCCCCTATTCTGTGTTTCATGGCTCATATCTCATTTATTTTTATTGCTCAATAATATTCCAGTGTATGGATAAACCATGGTTTCTTTATTCACCAGTTGAAAGACATCTAGGTTGCTTCCAAGCCTTGGTTACTATGAATCAAGGAGCTGAAAGATAGGACTAGATAGAACTTTGTTTTTAAATTTACCTTGAAACTTACATGAAAACAGTTGTTCTTGAAATATTACAAAGGAAGAAGGAGAGGGGAGTGCTGGAGGGAAACATATTAATTCCTACTTCATTGAAATAATAAAAAGGCAGCTGGGTGCAGTGGCACAAGCCTGTAAACTCAGTGACTTGGGAGGCTGAGGCAGGAGGATCTCAAATTTGAGGCTAGCCTTAGCAACTTAGTGAGACTGTCTCAAAATAAAAAATAAAAGATTTCAGTGAGTTTAATCCCTAGTACAAAACAAAATAAAACAGTGAAAGAGCAAACATCCTTCATATACACTCTCTGAGACTTTCCAGAGCTAAAAACTTCAGTACATCGTGTTTTGAACTTGGTCCTGTCAATAGGCTCTGCCTTTCTGCCACCCCACAAGACTCAAAACCTCCTGTGCAGACAAAGAACAACCTTCATTATCAACTCTGAAAAATAAGAGAAAATTTATATAAAAGAAATAGTCAAGTAGTTTGCACTGAACTTCTATAAGCATGGCCCACATCTCATTTTTTCTTGGCTATTTTTAGAGAGAACAGTATCATGTTCATCAACAGTTTCATCACTTGATTTTAATAATTATCAATACTTTTCAGTATTGTTTTATCCATCCCTCTATTGTTTCCTTTGGCATTTTCAAGCAAATTCTAACATTTCATATTTGCATTATTTGCAATGGCTATTATTTCATGTCACATTGAGTGGATGATACTCATCAAAATTTTCCGTCATTGGATAATGTGTAACTCCACAATCATATCTGTGAGTCTGAAACTTGTTGATATTTGTTGAAGGCTAATATGTGAAAGTCCCCTCCTCCTTTCCTTTCTCAAGATCTGATACAAAAGAGGGAGAGGTTCTTGGGTCACATGGATGGCAAGACATCAAAGATACCTATTTTCTAATGGTTCCTCCAGAAACTGAAATTGAGAGTGTACCCCAAGGATCATGTGTTAGACCTTGGTCCCCAATTTGGCCACGTGAGATGTGGTAGGAACTTTAAGAGGTGGAGCCTAGTGCATGGTAGTCAGGTCATGAGGTGCTGCCCTCCGAAGGAACTGATGTATTTAGGTGGGTCTCCAGGTAGTTTCTGTGAGAGTGAGGTGTTACATATGAGTGAACCTGACCACTTAGTCCCTCTCGGGCTTCCTGTCTTGCTATAGCACCTATTGCTTTTGCACGTGATCCCACTGTTATGGTACCATTCACAGAAGATCCTCACTTGAGCTGAGCTGAGGCTGGTGCCCTGCCTTTATACTTCCAGAACTGTGAGCTAAATAAACTGCTTTTCTTTATAAAGTACCTCGCCTCAGGCATTTTATTACAGAAACATAAAACAGACCAATACAACCTCTCTTCTTATTCAGGGCAGAACAAATCAAGCTTCCTCAAAGGGAACAGGGAGAAAGGGAGTGTAATATACACATGAGCATTCTTATGTGACTCCTTTCTCCAACCCACCCAGCAACTGAGGCAGCGGAAGAGAGGAGAAAATTCTCTATCTTCTAAATTGTGAGCCTTTTTCCCCCATGAAAAGAAACCAGAGATACATGGCTCTTCCAACAATACTTTTGGATTAATTCCCAGGTAGGAGATTCCTAAGTCAAAAAACGAAGTGCATTTCTATGGCATGACGCCAGACTGCTTTTTACAAGATCTGTACCTGTGTAAACTAACTCCTGTCAATCGTGAATGGAACTCCCCCAAATTTAAATTGGTCAAATTGCATAAATATCTGGGAAAAAGTATTAAGTTAATTGTTTTTCGAAAATAAGCTGACTGAGTAGAAATGATTGACTGTCTCCTGGTAGAGAATACCAAAACACAACGAATCAAATTGTGCATTAGCACCCTTACGTAGGCAGTGGGGGCTGCCCAAGCTGAGTCAGGCACCAGTTGGAAAGCATGAAATTACTGACTTTGTTTAAATCTAGCTGCAATTTATCTGTAGGAGCAGCACTGAAAGGTGACATTTGTCTTAGTGAGTTTCCCACTCATTTCCGGAGCTGGAGTTCATCAGTCATGCAGCTCAAGAGCATGATGCAAGCAGATGAATATTTATTATAGATGATGGAGTATCCTTCTGGCAACATAATGCACTTCATTCACTTGTAAAGGGAATTCGAATGGATCCGTGATAGACTGCTGGTGCAGTTGGAGGGTCTCTCACCTCCCTTCTGGAGAAATCTGCTGAGAATCTTCCATTTCAGAGCAGCGAGATCCACTTAGTGTCTATGTCTTGACTGGTTTTTAAAGCATCAAGACTTGGTAAATTTAGTTCGGAAGCTTTTGTTTGGAAAATAATTGCTATTTCAAAATAGTTCCTTAATGGTTGATGAAAATCCCAGTTATATGTCTGAATTCAGGTTTTGTAGCATATTGGTTCCAGGCAATCTGTTTGAATCTTTATTTTTTTCTGCTTGAATCTTTTTAAGTTCACTTGTAAAGAAACAGATTTGGCCTATTTCACAGAGTTTCTATGCTCTTAAAATGATCTAAAATAAAGCATGCATTTCCAACTTGGATCTGACACTGGAGGTTAAGTGCGGCTTTCTCAGAAAACGCAAGATCAAAGACAATGAAATGACACGAAAAAATATACTCAGTGCATCGTTTTTTTCTTTTTAATTTAGAAGTCACTCCTCTTCCCAGGAGAGCTGAGCAGAGAAATCGCTAGAAAAATAGCTTCCCTGTGCCCGTTAAACTACGTTTTGTTTTCTTTTGACGGCCGATGGGAATCTTGTTCATTAAAATTGTATGCGTGTCTTCCCCTTTCCTCCCACTGTTTATTTACACATAAAAAATAGATGATTCCAAGGATCCTAACATCAGGCTGCTAAGCTAGCTGAAAACCCCATGCAAATAGTCATTTCTGCAAGACCATCTGGAGTTTCCTAGAATATACGGCAGTGTGTTCAAGTGGGCGTGTGTGTGGAAGTGCACAAGGACGGGCGTCTCCGGGACAGCGGGTAACAATGGGGCATTCTAGTTTCTTTTCCCAGGGAGGAATCACCCCGCGTTCCCTGGCTCTGGACACATGCCTTTCCCATTACACGCTGAATGGAAGTTGCAGGAGGCGCTGAGAGGACCGGGAGAATGAAACCAAAAGCTTGGCCATTGAGGAAGATTAAACTCAACTTGACCTCCAAGGCTTATGGGCAAGTGATGATTAGCAAGAGGATATGGGTATCTAAATTGCGTTCTATCTCTATTACAGTCTAACGACTTTGGTAAAATTGCTGTTTGATAATTTGTCAAGGCGAAAATGTGTCCACTTATCTCAGGCTATCCAAACAATCATTGATTCAGTTCCTCAACATTACTCTTGCCAAATTATCACAGGCAGATGGTCAGACCATTGAATTAGGGTGGGATCCAAACCACCTCTGTCTGTCCTCTCTCTCTTTTCCTGTCCATTTTTCTTCTTCCTGTATCCCTCGGAAGCGTTCTTTGAGTTCTTGCTGCGTATTCAACACGGCCTGGTTTCGGATGTCGCTTTTACTCTCTGGTGGTCTTAGCCACTTCACTTGAACTCTCTGAGGCTCGGGTCCTCCTGCACAACAGAGAATGGAATTTGTGCTCCTTCCTTCACAGACTTGTTGAGAAGCACTAAAGTCAAAGTATCCTAGAGGGGATTCAGCACTAGTGAAATGTGAGGGTCCAGGCCCTACTCTGGCTGTTTTCTTCTTTTGGAGGTACTGGGGATTAAACTTAGGGTGCTCTGCCATTGAGCTACACTCCCAACCCTTTTTATTTAATTTTGAAATAAGGGTTTGTTGAATTGCCCAGGCTGGCCTCGAACTTGCAATCCCTCCGCCCTAGCCTCCTGAGCCCCTGGGATTACAGGCGTGCACCATGGCTGGGCTTCTGCGCAGAGGCTGTGGCATTCGTTTATCTATTGCGAGTCCTCACCGTACGCCAGGCCCTGGGCTGGGTCCGAGAGGTGTGAAGGGGAGTGGGTGGTACCCCTTGAACTTCCTTCTTTTTTTGGTCCACTTGGGAAGATGATGCATATAAATTCGAGACAACGGAAAGTGGTATTGGGAAGAATTTTCATACAGAAAAAAGAGCTGTGTCAAGGTACAGAGACCAGGATGGCGAATGACAGAGTTGCTGAGTGTGTTAATCTAGACCCTGCCCTGTCCCCCTCCAGAACCTGAGCCCTTCTATTCCCATGATCTGGGCAGACCCAGATGGGACCTGCCTATAGGATGATGCTGGCTGCTGTCCCCCTGCTAGTTACAGTATCATCATTGCAGAGGTGAAACAGGAGGTGAAGAGGAGGTCCTCGTCGCACATCATGCTGGATTGCAGACCACCAGATCAGCTTTAAATTACAGCTTGGGCACTCATCCTCTGTGTGATCTGCAGCAAGTTACTTAAAGCTTTTAAGTCTCAGTTTTCCTACTTGGAAAAAGGGATAACAGCAATGCCAGTCACCTGGAGTTGCCGGGTGGACAGCAGACTTGAATTGCTTAGCATGGGCCTCTTCGCACTAGGATCACGTGGTACATGCTTGGGGCTGCCGGCCTTCTGGGGTTTTCAGGGAATTAGCAAGAGAGAGGAAGAAAAATGGCTCTATCTTTCCCCATGGGTACTGCGTGCTTCTTCCAGAGTGAGGAGTGCTATTTTTAGAAAGAGAGCAGTGAAAGGGAGAGGTGCTCCAGCTGTCACACCAGCTGCTGTGAATGACACTTTCTTGCAGGTGCAGCTGTGCACCTTTCCAGCAGATGTTTTCCGGCATCACTTCTCAGCCTGTGGCTCTGCAAGGTCTTCTCCCCAGCTGAGCAGTCTGTGCTGCGCTGCAGTAACAAATAACCCCAGATGCGGGTGATTCCTAACCATGAATCAGTTGCTCACGCTGCCTGCACGCTGGGACTGGCAGGGTGCTCAGATCATTGTGGTCACTCAGCTGATAGAAACCCCATCTGAAGCACTGTCCCGTGACTTTCAAGGCAGAGAATGAGATGGCGGAGTCTCCTCACATGGAGTCTTTCTTTGAAAAAGTTATTATTAATAATATTTTCTGATTCACAAATCGTAATCATATAAATGGCGAATATAATGTGATGTTTTAACAAATATAAAATGTGGAATGATTAAAGATAAGGTTTCCAAGCTTACCTATGTTTTTGTATGAAGACATATTTAAAATTAACTCTTAGTTTGAAATAGACACTGTTTTTGACTGTAGTTACTTTGCTGATCTCAAAATCCATTCCTCCTGTTTATCAGGAGCTATCAAGAACTACAGGACTTCCCTTCCTAGCGCAGCCGCCAGTAACCGTGTCTCTATTTCTATGAGCTCACCTCTCAGATTCCAAATGTAAGTGGGATCATGTGGCATTTGTCTTTCTTCCCTGGCTTATTTCACTTAATATAAGGTCTTCCAGGCTCATTCATGTTGCTGAAAATGACCGGGTTCTTCTAAGGTTGAATAGTTTTGCATTTTATATAGATCTATCTCATTTTGCTTCATCCTATGAGGGACCCTGCGGTTGATTCTGCTTCTTGGCTAATGTGAAGAATCCAGCAGTGAACGTGGCAGTACAAATGTCCAAGAGTTCGCTTTCCTCTGTGTCCTCCTCAACATGTGTCTTTCATCCTTTTAAGGATTTTTTTCTTTGGGACTGGGGAATGAGCCCAGGGGCACTCTATCACTGAGCTCCAATCATCTCCAGCCCTTTTCATCTTTTTTGAGACTGAGTCTTGCTACATTGCCCAGGGTGGCCTTGCATCTGTGATCCTCCTGCCTCAGCCTCCTGAGTCACTGGGATTGCAGATGTGCACTGCCACACGGGTTATCTTTCATCTTTCAGATAAAAGCCATCCCTGCAAGTGCGAGGTTATACTTCCTTATGGTTTAAATCTGCACTTTCCTAATAGTTAATGATCCTGAGCATTTTGACAGATGCCTATTGGTCACTTGTATGTCTTCTTTCGAGAAATGTCCTCTGTGGTCTTTAGCCTGTATTTTCTTTGTTTTCTCGCTAAGTTGTTTGAATGCCTTATATGTTTTGGGTATGAGCCTTTTCAGATGCATGCTCTGCGGATGCTTTCTTCCATTCTGCGGCTGTGTCTTCACTCTGTTAGTTGTTTCCTCTGTGGTTCGGAAGCCTTTTGGCCTTACGTCATCTCATTTGTCTGTTTTGCTACTGGTGCCTCTGTGTTCAGGCTCATGTCCTAAAGATCATTGCCCAGTTCAGTGGTACAGAGCTTTCCCACGCTATTTTCTTCTAGTAGTTTTACAGCTTTCAGTCTAACATTTCAGCTTTGAAGTTACTTTGGTTTTTGTATCTGGTGTGAGACAAGGGGCCCACTTCATCCCCTGCATCTGGATGTCCAGTTTTCACAAGGCCACTCACTGAAGAGACTGTCCTTCACTGTGTTTTCTTGGCTCTTATGTTAAAATCAATTAACTATGAATGTGTGGGCTTGTTGTAGGGTGCTTTAACCTGCTTCATTGGTAGTTGTGCTCACAACAATTCCATGCTGTTTTATTATAATAGTTTTTAAGTATGCTTTGCAACCAGGAGGTGTGAAATCTCCACCCTGGCACTTTGGTAAGCTTTCCATGAAAACAGAAAGGGAAAATCCTGGGGTAAGATATTGGCCAAATAATATTGCTAAATTGTGTACGTGTATGAATATGTAATAATGAATCTCACCAACATGTACAATGATAATGAATCAATAAAAAGTAGGGGGAAGTCCTTCCCCTGAAAGCAGCGTGCCTTACTCCTGCCTACGTTTCCCTGGACAGAGGTGGAAGGGCAATCCCACCAAATATCTGGAAGAAGTGGAGAACTGGAAGCTTCAGGTGACCAGCACTGACACCCAACAGCCATCTCCCTGCTTCCTTGCACTGTTAGGGTGGCAGTGTGCCCAGCCTTACAGGAAAAAGTCTCTATGGCTCTAACATAATCATAGCAATCTCGTTCCTCTTTGTCAGTGACTAGTCTAGCCTAGAAATGAACATACGACCAGTCTTGGCCACTGGCCTGCTTGCAAGCTTTTAGAAAAAAGTTCTTTCTTCCCAATAAATTGAGAAATTGCACAAAGAAATTTCCTTTACCTTTATTTTCCTGCTTGTGATACCATCCTATGAGGATGTGATACTTGCAGACTTGGTAGCCATTCTGTAGCCATGAAGGAAAGATCATGAGAATTGCAAAGATACGGATTCATTGCCATGATATGACTGTGTTGCTAAACCAAGCTTAAATTATTTACCTCAGACTTCCCATTATGTGAGAGAATAAAATTTTTAATATTATTTAAGCCTCTGTATGTGAAAATCTGTAATTCCAGTCAGTGCAATGGTAACGAACTACTTTTCCCACCTGCTTCATCCTACAGAGTTGTTGGATTGCAGCGTTGCTCCAGCTATATCAATGGCCCCATGGCTTCTGCCTCTGCTCCTGTTTCTGCACTGGGGAGAATGTTCTTACCTTTTGGTTATCAGTTCTGGTTCCTTAAGGCCTTGTTCTTTCTCTGGTGTTCTCCAAGGTAGAGATAGTCTTTCCTGCTCTCCCTCTTCTGTGCTTTATGCAGAACAAACATTCTATGGCACTTACAGAAGACCAGCTGCCTGTGCCAAGCCCTACACATTCCCATGCTAATCATCACCCCAGCCCTACGTGATGGGTTACCCTACATGACCCTTACTTTACTGGTGAGGAAAACATGTGGAAGGGTTAGACTTGCCCGTGATCATGCAGATGACTAACAGAGCTGAGATTTGACCTCAGGGCTGTCAGACTCCCCAGAACAGGCAAGACAATTGTTGTACCTGTTTGTCACCCACCAGCTGGAGGATGGCACAAGGGATTAGTCTGTGTTGTGTTCCCCTCGAATCCCCAATGCCTAGGATGGTGTCTGGCACAGAGAAGATCTTCAAGAAGGGTTTTTGACATGAGCAGATCTGTAACAACAGATCCTATTGTTGCGTACAACCATCATGTACCAATAAAAAGTGTGGAAAATAAGAGAAGCATCTGTTGAATGACTGAATGATGAGTTGTGGCTGGGAATGGGGGAAACAGAAGGCATTGGTGGGACCAGGCGAGGGAGGCAGTGGTGAACTCTTTGGGGTTGCTTTGTCTGTAATGTACAGAAGTCTTGACATGGAGAGGCTGAAACAACAGAAAGGCATCCATTTCTGACTTAAGAGGGAGTGCAGAGGGGAAATGGTCCTGTAGCTAAAACATCTTCCCGCTTTGGGTCAGGGTCTCTGCTTGCTGAAATCGTTGCCCATCTCCCACCCACATTTCTTGGTGCACAGCCAGATGTATCTGCAAAAGACTGACTCCACAGCTGCAGATGTGCATACATCCCGTCATCCCACGGTGTTGGGAAAGCAGTCTGCCTTGTGTACATAATCAACACAAATGTCCCCCTGAGTCACATCCTCCTTTGAGTAAGAGAAAGTAAGTGAGTTGCAGCTGATGTTTGGGGACAAAATCTTGTCCTGATATTGGGCAAACCACTTGAGCTCTTTGGACCTCAGGCAATTTTTCTGTTAGATGGGGAGTGTTGGGCTCTGTAGCCACGTCCCAGTGTTGATTCGGTCCACAGTTTCCAACATGGAGGCTGCATTTCCCAGCTTCTTTGCAAAATGGTTGTGGCTGTGTGACCATGCTCAGGCCAATGACCTCTCAGCAGAAGAGCCACATGGCAGTTCTGGAAATCCTCCCTGAGACTCAGCCCCATGCGTCCTTTATTTCTCCTCCATCTGGAGCCAGGAAAGTGGACAATGCCATCTTGGGTCATGAAATATCATTATCCTCTTTAAGTCACTGTTGTCTTAGGGATTCTGTTACAGCCAAATCTCTTTCTAACTAATAGGCTGTTTCAGTTTCCTAAACTTGTGGTCATAAGCACGGTGTGAGCATTTGTTCTAAAGAGATTCCCAGGCCCCTCCCTGAAAGATTCCTAGTAAGTAGGTTGAGGGTGGGGCCCTGGAACCTGAATTTTTAACAGGTACCTTAAGGTAATTCTTATGATTACACAAGTTTGAGAAACACTGAGCCAGATAACATCTGATGTCCTCCACCTTTCTTAGGAGAGGAAGGTGACATATTTTGTTTGTTTATGGATGTGTGCTGCAATGTGGCTTATTTTAAAGGCCCCCTAGCAATACGCCAACTATTTTAGAGGAGCCTGGGTGTGAGGCTGGAGAGAACCACAGGGTGCTGGCAAAAGTCCAGGTGAGAAGAGGTGAAGTCTGAACTCAGGTATATACAGCCAGGAATGGAAGAGAAATCGCACATGACAGTTGGACTTGGTGACTAAGGAGCTTTAGGATATAAGGAAAAGTGTACACAACCCCCAGGGCTCTGAACTGGGTGACTGGGTGGGGAGCTGCCCTCACAAGATGGCAGAAGAAGAAGGCTTGAGCAAGACGATGAGGACCTTGGTTTGCCATGTGCCTCATTGGAGGTGTCCGTGGACAGTGCTGCATGTGTGCTGTATCCCTTACCTGGGCAGGGCCTGGGGTGGATATGGCCGTGCTTACAGGAAATGGATAATTTGGGCTCTAAACGAGATCTGATTCTGCCCAGGTCACCGTGTCTAACCTCCTTTCCAGTTTGCATTTTCTACTTTTCATGGCTGTTTTGTTTCTCAACATAAAGACAGACGAAGGAATCAAGCAGAGGAAGGGCAGGCTCATTCACTCACTCACTCATTCGTTTATTCATCCAGGCGTAGTGTCTTATACGTACCAAGAGCTGAGGATAAAATGGCAAAAAAGGTGGGTGGGATTCCTTCCTTCATGGAAGTTTGACTGATGGGTGAGTCAGGGGAGAAAACAAGTAAAAGCAAATGAAAATCTGAACTTTGGGGTGTTCTGTGTCGGAACGAAGCTGCTGTGGAAATGAAGTGAAGATGATGAGAGCGAGGTTTGGGGACAAATGTGTCCTGGCTGCCTGGGCCCTCTCCTCTTACTTCAGTGCTGCAGGGTCCTCACTTGGAGGACGGTGGCCATTCCCTTATGCACCTCATGGCTGTGTCATTTAGGCTAAGCCACACGGTAGTGACAAACCACATCCACGTTTCAGTGACTTACAAGGACAAAATCTCTTTGTCATCCATGGCCCTTGCTGATGACTCTGCTCCATGTCCTCTTTTCTCCGGAAGGACTGGCTGGCTCCTGGACGTTGCCATTCTGTGTTGGAAGGAAAAGCCGTTGGCAGAACCATGTGCGTCTTTTTGCTTGTTTTTGTGTGGGGTGTAGAGTCCTGCTCCTGTTCTAGTGGCAGAGGACTTCCCCTGGCTCCGTCTGAGCTCATGGGGGCAAAGTGCTCTCCTTCCATCGTGAGGGTGGCAGGAGAAGCACGTTTGGAAATGACAACTGGTACTTTCAAATATCAGCAAAATTGTGGAAAGGCATATCGGTTAAGGAAGCAAATAAGAGGAAAAACAGTAACAATGCACAGATGCAAATCAGTTTGGGGCAACATTGCTAAAGAGCTTTTGCATAACATGAAGCTCAAATGGGCATGGAGCAGCTCCTCTCCGGCCACGTGAGTTCCACGGGAGAAGCTGGTCCAGGCTTCGGCTCTGCTGAGGATGTTACATCAGGCACCTGTCTGAGAGTGATGAGAGCAATGAGGATGGCTGCAGGGGGAAAAGGCGAAAGTCTTCTATGAACACCCATTTTCACAATGCTTAAATGCATTGTAAAGCTTTCCTAGGTTCACATGGACAGGGTTGACTGATGCCAGTTTCCACGATCATGATCACCCACGTGTGCTGTGTCTGTGGGGCTGCGCTGAGGCTGCCTCTCTGGTTAGCAAAGTCTCGTAGGAGATGCTCTGGAGAGGAGCAGGAGAGCCGCTCTAACACCAAGCTCTCTCTCTGGGAGGAAAAGGGAAGAGTCTCAGGGCTCTCTTCATACACTTGGGACCACTGCCCCTGAGATGCAATGTGAACTACTAAAGTTGACCAGGTGATTTCTCCATTGCCCATGACCTTGACAGGGTTTTCAGAGGGCACGAAGTCATGTTGCAGAAATCAGTCCCCCATATCAAAAAGGAAAAAAGAGCACGTGGCCTGCGTCCTTTCAGGTCAGAACTTGTGAGAACACGGATGCTTGTCCTCCTCGAGGAGGGAGGGTGAGAATAACCTGTCCCCTCAGTAGCCCTGGGGGTGAGGGCCCTAAGCTTTCACACTGGGCCTCGCCAGCTGTCCTTCACTTACGTTGCTGACTCCTGGGCAAATGTTCTTCTTCCAAAGACAGATTCAGATCCTAGGAAGCCAAAGTATATTCCCTTGTCCCAGCATGCCATTTGCATATGTCACTCGGGTTGACTTGCCTGTGATTAAGCAGTTTCCAAGGGAACTGCTTGTCAGGACTGTCACTTGCTATCTTTCCCTTTGCTTTCCTTCCTCCATGTCACTGTGGACCTGGTGGCCTTTTCTAGGCTGAGAGATGTTGTCTCACAGATGGAAGGTCAGAATGGCACTTGGAGTGGTGTGAACCTCAGGTTCTTGTGAGGTCTAGCTTGAAGACCTACGATTTGAGGACAAGGAAACTCTGGCAAGATTGCTTTTTGCAATACTGAGCTGAGAATTTAAGCTTTATCTCCATTAAATCTTTGCCACAATTGCATGAAGTACACATGGTTACACCCATTTTCCAGATGCCAGGAATGAGGACTAGATTGAATACTCACGAGAACACCCAGATTATAAAGATTAGGCCTGGGTTGAAGTTCAGGTCAGCCTGACTCTGAGCCTTTCCCACGCCCCTCCTTGCAGTTGACCTTCTATTGTCACGTTATTGTCCACAATTATTCACTCCTGCCCCTTCTCTGTCAGAGGACTACACAGGTCCCAACACCTGCCATGCGGGTGACCATCAGCATCTCCTGTAGAAGGGAATGATGTGGCTCACACGCTTTGGTGGACTAGGGATTCAGGCAGGTGACTTGCTTGGGCCACTGGGTATGAATGGATGTGACATTTGCCATACCCCAGTAGAAGTCTCTATTAGTCTTTACAATTTTTGTTGCCAACACTCTTGCTCTTTCTCTCTGCCAGGAGAGTGGCATATTCCACCCAGGACTGTTCCCTCAGTGTGAATCACAGCATGAGAAGACACATGGAGGGAGCTGTAGCTCTGATCCTCAGTCATCCGTATGCAACAGGAATTAGAAATAAATGTTTGTTGTTCTAAACCACTGAGATTTTGGTGCTTTTTGTTACCATATATAGATCTGACTAATACATCCAAGAATCTTTTGAAGCACACAGCTGTTGCGTTCAGCTCTTGAGTAGATGATACTAAGCTCAGAGAAGTCATTCTGGATTTCATCCTCCTTTGTACTACTTTGAATGCATTGATAGTGGCACCCGTAGGTATCTATTTCATTAATTAGTTGCAAAACACTTAGTAAACTATGAAGTTTCATGCTTATTTTCATTGGTCCAGAAAGCACTGTTCTTGGTACTATGGAATCTAGTCATATGACTTTAGAAGGTCCAAATAGGTAGGGATCTTGCCTATTTTGCAAAGAACTGTGTAGTTCATATCATACAGTTAATGCTCAATAGCTATTTATTTAATAAGTGAATGGGTGTTATGAAAATGTGCTCTAAAAGCAGACAAAATTTAAACTTGTTGAGTTCAACCACTTATTTATTGTAGGACTCCTCAAAACCTTCAGGGCATGGGGCTGGAGTGGTGGTCCAGTGGTTATGGCGCTTGCCTGGCATGCATGAGTACACGGATTCAAACCCCAGCACCCACGTACACAACTAAGTGTCAGAGTGATAGAAGCCATGTGAAAAGCTCAATAAAAATTGATTCCCTCTCTCTCTCTCTCTCTCTCACTGTCCTTCTCTTTTAAAAACAAAAAACAAAAAACAAAAAACAAAAACTTCAGGGCATAAAAGTGAGTTGTGAATCTCTGAGTGATGGCAGGATAAATTGATAAAATTATTTGACCATGGACCCCTTTTCTTTGCAGGAAATTCTCATAGGTGCACACATTGGAAAATGCTGTTTTAGGGGATGTGGACTGGAAGCCCCAGTGTTCTGCCTCTTTTGCCATCTCATGCTGTGGAATTGAGCTTAGGTCAGGCTCGGGTCTGCAGCAGTTACCGGACTGGAATTAGAATTGGACCTGTAATTGGTTGATTGCGTTTCTGATCACTTGTGTCTGAGAAGAGCTTCGACTCTGGTAGGACTATCACATTGCTCATTTGTACCTCCCTTTTCTAATCTGTGCAAAGGGACCATCTTTCCTGTCTGTCCCATGTTTTGGAAGGAAAGAACGAATGATCCTGAGCAGCAGTAGAACAAGCTATCGAGGACAGAGTCTCAATACGTGGTTCAGAAGTTGGCACATGGCAGAACAACTCTTTAAGCGAAGGAACTGGATAGATTCATTGCACCAATTCGGAGTGGCCAGAAGGGCCTGGATGGAGTTGGGTTTGCTTTGCGGGAAAAACAGCTGAAGTTTGGCAACTTCCTCCAGCCACCTTTTAACTGGGGCTTCCCTAAGCGAGAGCTATATTGTGGACAGTTGATCAGTGTGACTTAGAAGAATCAGTTAGTGTAGTCAAAGTGACAAACGCGTAGGCAGCTGCTGCTGGCATTATCAGTGGAGTCCATCCCCACCCCTCCTTCCCTCCTTCTTAGCTCTGATTTTGTTCATCCTCCTCTGAAGCTTCTTTCTTTCAGGAGAAAGAACTGGCCTCTGCTCTCAATGTGACTCATACTCCTTGCCAGCTAAATATTTAGATGTGCACCTGGGACACTTTTTGACCTTTAAGGTACAAAGGAAAATTGGCTGGAATGATGGGAAAAGTGGTTTTCAGTCTTACAAGAAGCATCGGAGAGGGAGCATTTTTCCTTTTTCCCTTTGGGAACACTGTCGTCCACCTGCGATGCCTGCAATTCTCCTGCCATCTTGTAATCATAGGAAGCATACTGCTGTCAGGGAGCACAGACCTCGACAAAGGCAAGTGTTGGCTCCTCGAAGGCTCTTGGCGATTTTGAATTGAGTAGTGCTGGGGTCTACGTCCTTCAAGTCTCCTTGCTTGTGAGATAATGAGAGTCCCCAATAGGCAAGTCATCAGGTGCATATTCTGTTACTTGCAGCTGAAGCCTCCTATCAGATAAAGATGATGCAAAATTGAGCATGGAGTGGAGTTTAGCCCCAGAGGTCTGGAGGCCTCTTGGCAAAGGCAGCAAGAGGTGCTCAATGCAGCATGACTCATGTCTGCATGTGTTTGCCCATCAGGAGCTTTGGGATGGCCAGGGGAGTGTGCCCGGCCTGCCATGGTGATGGGGGCTCAGGAAGCCTTCACAGAAGGGCTGTGGAGTTTTGAACCCAATGGGCCCTGCCCTCCAGGTGGATGAGTTCAAAGTTAGGGACATCTGAGATGGCATTGTTTGAGCAAGGTTTGTTTGGTGTGGCCAACTGGGTTTGAAAGGCGACTGGTGAGACAGGATGAAGCAGGGGAAAGCAGGCACGAAGAGCCCTGAGGTCCCTGAGAGAGGCGCCATGGTGGGGCCCGTGTACGTCAGGACTCAACAGCACATGCACTTGACTTTTGCACACTTGTGCGGTTAATTTCATATTTACTGAACTTCTGTGTGTGCCAGGCACTGAGCTTGGAGATGGGGCGACAGCTTTGAATGCTGGACTATAAATCCCTGAGAGCCAGGAGCCATTGTGGTCACCAGTGAGACTCCAGGCGCTAGAGGGTCTCAACACCAGAGGGGACTCGCATACTTGTTGAGCGAACAAATAAGACAAATAGCATCTTGGGTATTGTGGATGGAGGAGTGGGAAGAAGAAATGGATCAGTAAATGCAATTTTGATGGGTATAGTTTATCGATCATATTTGGGTATCCTGGAACCAGATTTCATAGGATACCCCAACAAAGGAGCCAGTAAGTAGTTTTTGCTTGCAACCTCTTTGGGCCTCAGTTTTCTTGTTTGTAAGGAAACTGAGAATATAATAATTCTTATTTTCAAGGGTTGTTGAGAAGTTAGAAAGAAACTATTTAAAGTTTCTGGATGTGGTGAACACAATATATATTTTTTAATGTGGTTCAGGCCAAGTCCCTATACTGCATCCTGGCTTTCTCTGGAATGATAACTTGTCCAGACCTAAATCTAAAGCCATTGCTCTCAAGGAACACATATTGGTTGCTCACAACTGACTTCTTGACAATGCTAGAAATATAAAGTATTATTATATTTCATAATAAAAATGCCTTTGTAAATTTGATTGATATTGGAATCATTCCCTCCTTAGCCCCAGGCCAAAAAGAAGCCAGTGACTAAATATTTATGTTGCCCATAGTCAGGAAGTAGATTAATGGATTAAAGCAACCATTTAACAGGAATAAAGGAAACTCAATTTCAGAGGAGCAGATGCAGGAAAGGTAGCTTGAGCTCTTTTTCATGAAGGTGACTGTGGGTTTTCATCATACCCAGAACTCCAGAGGCTCCCTGGGGGTTCTTACTGGGGGCTTCAGAGTGGTGAGGTTGACCCGAAGCTATGGACTCAGCCCATAGCCACTTTCCTGTGTTCTGAGCCCCAATCCACAGGCCTGGCACTAGAATGAGGCTCATAGGGTAACTGGAGGCTTCTTAATGGTTGCACCTTCAGAGAACACAGGCTGGGAGATCTGACTGGGTGCGTACTGCCTTGGAGGTCCAGGGCTCACTGAGTTGAAAGACGGAGACACAACCATGCTTTTCATCTTAGGTGCTGAATGGTTCTGCGCTCATACAGCTTTCTGCACAGCAACCCTTCCGTGTAAGAATGCTCCCTTGTACAGATGAAAAAACTGAGGTCTAGAGAGCATAACCAAATTATTCCAGTTGCCAAAGCTACAGTGTGGCAAAGCTGAAACTGTAACCTGCCATTTTTAACTTTGGGAATCTGAGTGAAGAGACAAATTTTGGGCATCAGTTGCAAAATTTAACTTGAAGATGTGTTTAAAGTTAGTAGACTTGTGTTAGGTTATTCCTTCCACCCCCCTGAATGTGAACTCCATTGTTGGTCATTGGTTTGGGTTGCCTCTGTTACCCCTGACCTGATCAGGACCTGCTGCTGTGCCCAGCATGGAGGAGGTCCTCCAGACTGAGTTTGTGAGTTCTATAGCTTCTGATTTCAAGAAGACACTTATTTAAAATACTCTGTCCAGAGGGAAGCCCACAGAAGGAAGGACACTGGACATTGCAGGGATGCTGGAGGACATCTGGAGCAAACCTTCATACTTGGCAAAAACCTTCCAGTGACTCACTTTGGGCCTTCACTTCAGAGTACGTAGGACAGGAAGTGACAGATGATCCAGACATCTGGGCCACCAGCAATCATGCAGATTTTATGGAAAGTAATAAGCTTCTCCAGCAAATCTGTCAATTGATCTTGTAGTGAAGGTCCTGAGTCACAGAGGGAGAGTAAGAAGCTACCTCCCAAGACCGATCAGAAGGGATGGGCCAGCCCACAGGCTTACTGGGCCTGTCTGGGGGGTGCATGGCAGGGGGCTGGCTCCCTGGGGTCTCTGCTAGGTCCTCTTGGACAGAGGGCTCCAGAATCAGAGACTGAGCAATAGAAAGGACCATATTGCCCTCTCCCCTCAAAATAAAAACCACCATTGATCATTCAACTGCTTGACTATCAATAAAGAAACGTGTCATAGTAGCTGACAAGGGACCTTTCCACGATCCTGGGCTTATTGAATTGTTATTATTGGTAAGAGCAGCAGCTATCATTTAGTGAGTACCTACGATCCATGGAGAGTAACTGTGTCCATCTCACTGAGTTATTGAGAAAAATTGGAAGAATGTAGATTGCTTAGTACAGCCGGTTTTGCTAAAACAGGACATATGTGCTCCTTAAAAGCACCGTGCTATGCAAAATCACACAACGAACACCACAGGGCTTATGGGAAAAATGGGATAAGGGAAAAGTAATCAGAAACTTCACCAGTGAATATTATATGTATATTATATGTATGTTTATGTGTGTGTGTGTGTGTGTGTGTGTAGGGACCTAATAAAATAATATCAGTTTTGTACATTAAGTAGTTAAGAAACACAAAAACACTAAAAGGAATATGTCACTTTACTTTAATAAGAAAGACCTAAAATTTCCTTTTGTAAATAGGTGTCAAAAGGGCGGTGGCTTGGGAGGTGTTGTGCAGTGGTGAGAGTTATTTGAAGTCACATGGGGAGTTGCTCCAGCAGATGTGGATGGGCGTGGGTAACACACACCATTGTGTTTCTGACTGAGGCGACTGGGAGAAGTGGGAGGTGTGCTTTGGGCACTCCTACGCTGCTTGTGTCAGCTGGGTGCACCTAGTGCTTCTTGCAGATGAGAGATGGCAGAAGCAAACATGAAATTTACATTAAGCTTAAATTGTTTCCTAACAGATCAATTGTGCCAGGACCATTTCATGTTTCCAAAATAAGCAACAGAGCACCGTGATTGTACGGAATTCACAGTAAATGCACACTAAATGATAGCTTTAATTGTTTTGTAGAAAATCTCTCATCTGTACATTGAACCCCGTAAATGTAAATGATCCCATTTTACAGAAGAACAAAACTGAGGATCATATAGATTGAATTACTTGATCAGAAGCACAGAGGAAGGGCAGAAGCTCCGTCCACCCCTTGTGGGCCTGTCCCTGGGTTATGACTCCCATTACATCCTAGTAGGTGGTGACGTGCCAGTGAGACTTGCAGCCAAGGATGATGGCATTCTTCTAGAATATCATCTTCACCAGCTCAAGGATTACTGCAATGAAAATTCACATGAATTTTAAAGACCAGACATTTATGAGACATATCTTATCTGCTGCCACCTCAAGTGATATGTTATTTCTCCTCCATGCTTAGGGATAACAGAGTAGAAAACTTTGGAAGCAATGTGATGTCCCATGCTAATTTTTGATGTAGGGTAAATCCTTATATAGTCAATAGTTGCCTCCCTGGAATGTCCTCCATTGTGGCCTTATGTGTCCTTAACTGAGACCTTTCCTTTCCAGGCCACACTTGGCAGGAAATGGTGTATAGTCTGAGAAGGGCTCCTATAAATTCTAGGGTGCAAAGTTGAACACACCACCTCAGTAATGTATTAGCAAACCGAGACACAGAGGACCCCTGGGGCTGGTGGTCTAGGGTGGGATTAATTTTTATAGTATATGCTATGTTTCAATGACTTTAATTGATATGGGGACCAACTAAATCCTTAGACCATTTTCAAGTGAATTTGCCTACCTGGTGACCCTTCCCTGTACTTTTCCTTAAATTTCTTTTTAGAGAGAGGAGAGAATGAGAGAGAGAGAGAGAGAGAGAAAGAGGGAGACAGAGAGAAAGAGATAATCAATTTTTATTGATTTTTTCATTTGAACTTTATTTCTCCGACACTTAGTTGTGTATGTGGTGCTGGAGTTTGAACCTGAGTCCTTGTGCTTGCCGGACAAGTGTTCAAACCACTGAGCCAGTGCTTCAGTTCCCTTTGTTCTGAACTCAAAGATAAGATATACATTTGTGCCCTTGAAAATGTCTTCTGGAATACAAACGACGACAGATGCTGGAGGGGCTGTGGGAAAAGAGGAACACTATTACATTGCTGGTGGGACTGCAAACTTGTTCAGCCACTATGGAAAGCTGTATGGAGAATCCTCAAAAAATTAAGGATGGAACCACCTTACGACCCAGCTATCCCAGCTATCCCACTCCTGGGAATTTTCCCAAAAGACTTAGAATCAGCGTATTATAGTGATGTGGATTCATCAATGTTTATAGCAGCTCAATTTACTATAGCTAGATTATGGAACCAACCCAGATGCCCCTCACTTGATGAGTGGATACAAAAGCTTTGGTTCATATATACTATGGAATACTACTCAGCCATCAGAGAAGACGATATTATAGCTTTTGAAATCAAATGGATGGAGATGGATAGAATTATGCTTAGTGAAGTCTCCCAAGCTCAGAGACTCAAGGGCCGAATGGTTTCTCTCATCTGTTGATGCTAGAATTTATGGGGAAGCAGTAGGGCAGACGGCTAACCTAACAAAACTTCAAATTGAATGACTTTCAGAGTAATAGGGGGATAGCTCTCTAGGATACTTGGAG
>PVKS010035296.1:0-20181 GCA_004027875.1 Aplodontia rufa
ACTAATTCATGTTATTTTTTCTTGCATTTTAGAGTAAGTCACCGGTGTCTACCCACTGCCCCCATGCACACTTGGACAGGCAGTTCAACTAAACATCAAGATTTGTTTATTTATAGACCTGTACTTATAAAATAAAAATTTCCAGGGCATCCTTTTCTGGTAAGGATCTAGAATAATGAGTAAGAGCTGGAGTCTGTTGGTTGACTTGAGGTTAGGACCCCCATTTCTTTCCTGGGGGCACTGAGAGGGCCCCTTTGTCCAGGTGAAGATCGGCCCCTGCCTGATTCTTACCAACTGTGTGGTCTCAGACTTGGTCACCACCCAACCAAGCCTCCGTTTCCGATCTCCAAAACGGGGCTCAAGGAAAGCACCTACTACGTAGGGTCTGATGCCAGAGGCCTGACTGCGATAGCAGGTCAGGTCACCACCCCTCTAACAGCAGTCCAGTTAACAAAGAGAAGCAGAGTGCGGTGGTGCACACCTGTAATCTCAGCGACTCGGGAGGCTGAGGAAGGAGGATAAGTTCAAAGCAGCCTCATCAATTTAGCGAGGCCCTAAGCAACTTAGTGAGACCCTGTTGTCATGAGGGAAGACTGAGTCCCCGTGAGGTACCTGGTGTGGCCTTTGGCAGGTGGTAGGGGCTCAGCCAGTGGCAGCTGTTGCATTGTGAAGGTGACACTGTGCAGATGCCCTTGCAGAACAACCTCTGTTTGCAGGGGAGTAGTTTCCAGGCTTTGTTCCTGGCTGCCTAGAGCAGGATGTGCTGATCTGCCTGGGACCTGGTGGAGGGCGGCTCGTAAGGAAGCCCAGACCTACCATTCCTCATCTCACCTGTGTCGTTGAAGCAGGTAGCAGGAAACCCTCTTCTAAGGGCCCCAGAAGTCATATACAAAACGTTGCCTCAGGCCGGGGGTGGGGTGAGGGTGGTGTGTTGGGTGGGGGATGATTCCCCGTGGGGAGAGGCTCCCTGAAGGAGTGTGACAGAAGCCTGCTGTCTGCTCATGACAGTCATTTAAGAAGGATTTTGCAACTCTTGGAGCTGGCGAAACTCTATAGGCCCCTGGGAATTTTGCAGGAGGTATTTTGTATTGGTTAACACAAGAGCTGCCCTGGTATCCTGAGAAGAGGTTTTGTGCTAGAGTCAGCCCACAGAGGGCTTCCAGGGACACACGTTCTATTTCTGTTTTAGAATTGAATTCATTGCCATCACTTTTTAAAAGTGGAAAATGTACATTCGGATGTCTTGAAAAATCAGATCTGCCAGCCCTGGGCCCACATTTCCAGGTGATAACAACTTTCTGAGTGTGATTAGCCCAAGTAGCCATCCGAAGGCCCCTCCATCCCTGCTGTGCCAGGGTTACTGTGTGGCCACTGCTGGCATCTGAATTTGAGGCCTGGCCTTGCTGGTAACACAGACACAGACTCGATAGTTTAGGACAGTGGTTCTCACTGGGGACAGTTTAGCCCCCCAGGAACATTGGCAATAATGTCTGAAAATGTTTTTCTTTTTTGTTGTTGTTGTTGTTTTTTCTTTGTCTTTTGGTTGGTGTACCTGGCATCTAGAGGGTGGAGGACAAGCATATGACTTAGCACTCTACAATGCACATAGGACAGCGGTAGGCTGATATATGTGATGGAATAAGAGCAAGTCCTCTGAAGGGTTAACATATGATGATGAAGACATAGCCATGGGATGAATTCTCAGGAACGCCTGAGATCTTAGACCTTAACAGGAATGCCTGTGGCTGGTCTAGCGCCCATGTGAAAATAACAATATTATTCAATAATAAGAGTGCGTATTTGGGTGAAAGGAATAAGACATCTGGAGAGAAGGATAAAGATGTTATGTGACCTGAGTTTATGATTGGGTGAAGGACATAGACTCTTAGAAGTAGAGATGCAGGACATCTGGTATAGATAGATAATGGTGTTACTCAGACAAAAGGTACAAACAAGGTATTCATTGCCAATGTTTCATTGCTTGCTGAATTGTGAACTATCACAACTGAGCTGTAAGCTATCACTATTAACTTGTGAGCTATCCTAAGAAACAAGTAGCTGCACAGAGTGTCACTGGCACTCTTGTGCGGTCTTGCCTTGAGTCCCCCGGTTTCCTGCCTCAGTTCTTCGGCAATATCTAAGAGGTGATCGCGACCTCTCACAGACAGCCCCCTCCAACAAAGGATTGTCCACCCCAAAATGTCAGTAGGGCTAAGATTGAGAAACCCTGGACTGAGGGGAATCAGCAAACCATGCACAGTTCACATGTATTTTTTAAAACCTGTAAACTAATATACCCAGAAGTTGACAGGGATTATTTCTGAGTGCTTTTTACAATTTTTTCTTATGCTGGATTTTCTTTTTCTAAGTGTCCTACAGTGAATGTGCATTTCTTTTTTGTGAAATATGGTAATATATTATTAACTTTTATTACAGCGTAATAAAAATAGCTGGATGTGGTGGTCCATGCCTATAATCCCAACAACTCAGGACGTGGAAGCAGGAGGATTGCAAATTTGAGGTCAGCCTCAGCAACTTGGTGAGAACCTGTCTCGAAATAAAAAAGGGCTGCGGAAGTAGCTCAGCACTCCTGGGTTCAATCCCCAGCATGGATAGACAGGCAGGCTGGCTGTCCCTGTCCCCTTTTCCAGCCTTCTAACCTCTGTTTGAAATCATTTTTAAATTGACATACAATATTTGTACATAGGTATCGGAAACAGTGTTAAGTTTTGGTTCATGTATACGTTGCGCAGCGGGCAAACCAGGGTAGTGTGACATTTTCATCGCCTCCTGTTTAACATTTCCATTTATCAGTTCCTTCATTCATTTCAGTATTTACTAAGTGCAGAGTACGAACTGTGAAGACGATGCAAGATAATCTCATTCTCCAGGTGACTTGCGTGCTTGCCAAATTTTAGATGCATTGAAAGAGTGTGCTCTTTACCTCCCTGCCTTCACTTAATCCTCGCTTAATTCATTCATTCCGGGGGGGCGTGCACTTGACGTACGCATGCGCACTTCTGTTGGTGCGGGAGGAGCTCCGTCCGGCGATCCCGCCTCCCGATACTGGTCATTGGCCGGCTTCACCTGCGTGCTCCTGATTGGTCAGGCCTCTCTGCCTATCAAAGTTGGCGGGAAAACGGCTGCGGCGCATTATGGCGGCGGCGGCTGCTGCTGCTGCGGACTCGCTTTCCGGCGGCAGCTCGGCGGCTGTCCGGCTGCCGCGGTCGCCGCCGCTCAAGGTGCTGGCAGAGCAGTTGCGGCGCGACGCGGAGGGCGGTCCCGGCGCGTGGCGTCTGTCGCGGCGGGCAGTGGGCCGCGAGTCGCTGGAGCTGACGGCCGTGTGGATGCAGGGCACGGTGGTGGCGGTGCGCGGCGGCGAGGCGCGGCTGCGGGACCCGAGCGGGACCTTCTCGGTGCGCGGCCTGGAGCGGGTGCCGCGCGGACGGCCCTGCCTCGTCCCAGGTAACACCCGGCCTCGCCGCGCCCCCTTCCCCGCGGAGCGCTGTTCCCGGCCGGCGGAAGGAGGCGCGGCCCCGGCTGCCCCACCCCCGGGCCTCCGGCCGCCCCTCGGGACCCTTCCCCAGTCGAGGGTCCCCGTCGAGTCTCTAAGGCCTGAGCTCGCGGTCCTCCAGCCTCCGTGCCCACCACTGAGCCCGGCTTAAGCACGGGTTGGGGCCTTGTTTTGTTTTCCGGGGCTGGGGATCGAACCCAGGTCTTTCGCTTGCTCGGCAAGTGCACTCCCGCTGGGCTACATCTCCAGCCCTCCCAAGCTTATCTAATAATTCCCATGTCCCGCTGCACATTTTAAACAGAGATTTCTAGGCCACCCCAAGCCGCCCTCCTGAGCTCCCAGGGGAAAGATCCCTCCTCGCAGGTGACTTTCTTTTCTTCCTCATCCAGTCCTGGGAAATGTCGGAGGAAATGCCTGCACTTCCTTAACATCTCAAGGCAAACGTTCCTTGCTCAGCAGAGCCCCTTCCGCCCCCTGCAGGAACCGGGTGGGCTAAAGTTCTTTAATGGTTGCCTCTTTTCAAACAGGTGCTCAAACTCACCCAGGAGGGTGTCCCTGCCCTAGGGTGTCTGGAGGTCCTGGGGAGGCTGGGGATGCTGTGCTGCTGGTCTGCCGCGTGCTCTGAGCTGAGGCAGGCCTGAGCTGTGAGGTTCTGACATCTATCCTTAGCATCTGGTCCAAGTCCTCCCAAACCCAGTTGTTTAAGTGATGGGTGGGGCACCCACAACCTCATCTCACTCCTTTGCTAGGGTGAACACATTTACATGGTCACCCATTCGAGGTGCTGGGTTGCTGTGGAGACCCAGGTAGATACGGCCCTGCCGGGGAGACAGCCTGGGAGCAGGTTTCCCAGGGGGTCCCCCTGCAGCTGCTGTGTGATCTTGGGAGGCCTGGGTCGGGGAGGGGTATGTAAGGTCTAAAGGAAGGAAGTCTGAACACAGGTCTCTTTCTGTGGCTCCTGGCCCTGTGGTTTCAGGCTAAGGTCCCTTCCTGCTCAGAGTCTCTAGTTAGTATTCCAGCTAGAGGCAGGATAGGTCAGTGGTCTGGCCTGGGCTGCTGTGGACTCTGACACACTTCAGTTGAATTCTTTTTTTTTTTTTTTTAAGAGAGGAGGACAGTGAGAGAGAAAGACAGAATCAATTTTTATTGAGTTTTTCTCATGGTTTTAGTTGCTCTGACACTTAGTTGTGTACATGGGTTGCTGGGGTTTGAACCCATGTACTTGTGCATGCTGGGCAAGCACCGTAACCACCAAGCCACTGCTCCAGCCCCTTCAGTTGAATTCTTAACACACTGAGCTGTGCAGAATATTTTTGCTCTTTCTGGACTTGTACTCCCTGTGAAAAGGAACTAATAATTCCTGCCTGTTCCTTGCACATGATGAGGTGTGAATAGCTGTGACAGCATCTCACCTGCCTCCAGCCTCAGTTCAGCTCAGGACCGACAAACTACAGGCTGATGCCTTTGCTCCCATGATCTGTAAACTACAGAAGGTTTTTACAGTTTTATTGTTTATTTGTCTCATTTTGAGATGAGGTCTTGCTGTGTTGCCCAGGCTGGTCTCCACTCTTGGACTTCAGGGATCCTCCTGCCTCGGCCTCCCGAGTTTTTACACCGTTAAATGGCTGGAGAGAATCATGGCAGTCACATGTCAGCGTCCATTGAGTGAAGTCTTGCTGGGACACACTGGTAACTTACGTAAGGTCTAGGGCTGTCGACCTGTGGGGTTGAGTAGTTGGACAGAGAACCTTTGGCCTGTAAAAAACTGCCCACCTTTGTCTTTAGCCTTTCCCTGAATGTCATCCATGCTGCTTGGTGTCTTGGCCCTCAGGCAAGGTCCCTTGGAGGCAGGCTTGCGCAGTCCCCCAAGTCTGGTCCCAGCCAGACATAGGCCTGGCACCCAGTAGGTGCCTCAGTGTTTGAGCTCAGGGGCCCCTGTGAACCTGAGTGCCCAAGGGCAGGGGCCGTGCCATTTCCTCTTGCTAATTGATGCCACCTCTTCCTTTACACCCTTCGGGCGGGGGGGGTGTCAGGGAAGTAAATAGGACACTAAAACAAGGCAGGGTCCTAGGTAGGAGCCAGCATGCAGTGGAGGGAAAAGTCCTTCAGACCTTCTTCCTTATTTTTAGGAGTGCTCATGTATGTGACTCGTAGTTATGAGAAGTGCAGGGTCGGTGTTTGTGCAGTGCTCGGAAAAGTCCCCCAGTAGCAAAGCACACGGCATTTACTGCTCCGTGTGGCTGGTCCTGCCACCACGAACCTCCGGGGTCCTTAGGAGACCTCCGCTGCAGAGGATAGGAGGGTTGTTCCTGTTCTCCCGTTCCTTGGTCCATCTGGAGCCTACCTGGGGTGGCATGTGGCACGAGAAGGGACAGCTGGTCCAGGCTCAGGGTGTCCAGGCGGGCTTCCTGGCAGAGGCCCCCTTGGGTGCATTTGAGTTCTCTATAGGGACCAACCCTCCCAGAGTGCTTGGGTCTGAGAGGGTCCTGGGATGTTGGAACTGGGATGTTGGATCTGGGACATTTGGTCACCCTGTTTCTGTGTCAAGCTCCAAGAACAGCTTGGAGTGGAGAGTCTGGATGTCCCCTGAGGCCCATCCCGATGAGCCTCGGTGGCTATGAAAGGATTTTCCTGCTTTAAGGTGACCTTGACCTCCCTGCATTGGTGCTGTTCCTCCTCTGCTCTGTCCCTGGAATGTCCAGCAGCTTCTCTCTGAAGGTCAGGGGCTGGAGATCCAGGGGAGGCGGGTGGCAGAGATCTCCCTGCCCTCCAGCTGCTCCTAGCCTGCGGGCAGAGCTGAGACGAAGTGACCATGGTGACCCTCAGGTTCCAGGCAGGATTGCAGCAGCAGCCGGGGTGTGGGGAGCTCGGCCCCTGGGAGGGTCTCCTGTGGGGCAGGGGAGGTGGAGAGGGCCCGTGGATTTTCATCCCTGCCTTTAGTTGCAGGAGCTTCCCACACATCACCCAGTCCTGAAGGTCACATCCCTGTGGGTTCTTGGGGCCATCCCACAGGTACAAGTGTACAGTTAGAACTAGCCTCTTAGCACCGAGGGGTCCAAGTAGAGTCTGGAGGTGGGTTCAGAGATGCACCGGAGCACCCTGCCAGGTCCAGACACAGGCACGCGGAGGGTCCGATAGCCGCCTGCCCTTCCTGCGGCGTCAGGGGCCTTGTTACACAGTCCTGGTTTGTGTGCTTATGCCAAGTTTTGCTTTCAAGGAGACTCACTTCCCCAGGAAATGGGAAGAGTGTGGTGGCTCCTGGTCCAGTCAGCCCCCTGACTGGCTTGTGTGCCCAGCAGGGTCGGGAGGAAGTGGAGGTGGCAGGGACTGGTCCCCTGGTCTGCAGCAGCGGCCATGTGTGGGGTGTGCTTGCTGATGCCTGCCCAGCGTTTTTGGCAGCATCCAGGGAAAGTTTTCTTTTCAGGGAGTGGCTTTGCAGGAGGACCATCCTGTGTGTGTCACAAGCTGAGGAAGCCTCCGGGCAGTCTGTCTAAGTGACTCCTTGTGCTGGGAGTTGCCTCCATCCCTTGAGCGTGGTTATATCCGCAGGACGACTTGTTTAACGTTAAAACCAGAAATAGCACCTAGAGGTGGAGCCCTCTGGGTGACACCTTGGCTCATTGCTAGTAAGTGTGCATTTTCTGGTCACTAACTGCCTTTATTTTGAATCTGCTCTCCATGGTTTTGTTTCCTCTGGATTTTTTTTTTTGTGGGTGGCTCTGGGTATGGAACCTAGGGCCTCACGCATGCGAGGCTAGCGCCTTGTCACTGAGCCGCAGCCCAGCCGGATCTCTTCTGACTCCAGTGTGAAGTTAAGTTCTGGACGGGATCTGTGGCTAATGTGAACTTTACTAGAGGCCTTTGTTTCCTTCCTAGGAAAGTATGTGATGGTGATGGGTGTGGTGCAGGCCTGCAGCCCTGAGCCATGCCTTCAGGCTGTGAAGATGACAGACATCTCTGACAATCCTGTCCACGAAAGCATGTGGGAACTGGAAGTGGAAGATTTACACCGGAGTGTTCCTTAGCCCATGTTGGAACTCACCAAACACCTTCGTCGTTCAGGGGTTGAAGTGCCACCGGCTGGCCTGCAGACGCGGGTCAGCGTGTCCTCCTCCAGAGTTTCTGGGGGACCAGAGACTGCTTTTGTCGACCCCCCGTCCGCAGGCAGGAATTTTGAGTGCCGGGTTCCTGAGCCGGCGCAGCCTCCGCTGCCGCTTGCTGTGGCTGTCTGCTGATGAAAAGCAGATGCTGCTCCTTTCTTTTTTTCGCTTGTGTGTTAATTTCTTTCTCTCAAGCACACAGGGATTTCCATGCTGCACTTTCCAAATTCCACAAGTGACGGTATTTTCTCCATGACTGCCACACCCGTGTTATGATGCACAATTTGAATTTGTCATTGCTGAAAACAGACTGAAAAGGGAACAACGACCCGGCTCCTCGTCCTTCCGCGGGCAGCCTCCACGTCCAATGTGCGAGTCTGAGGGCGTTTTCTTTTCTTGCAGCGCAAAGGGGACCCAGGACCTGGTGCATGCTGGGCGGCTGCTCCACCACTGGGCTACACTCCCCGCCCTGTGGCAGTGTCAAGGGCAGGCGCGGTGTCCCCAGAGAGACATGGCTCTCACTGTGCCCCAGGTCCAGCCTTAGATACGAGAGGTGATGCCATCCTCCTTCCCGTGGAAATGCTGACTTCTCAGTACACTAAAAACCAAGGGGGGAGCAACCTTCAGGCATCTGGAAGCCTGCGCTTCCCATCTGTCAGGCAGCGCTCAGCGCGAGCACCGAGCACCATTCTGTACGCAGGACCCTCTGTTGTGACTGTACTGACTGTCGGGCCTCTGTTCTCCGCCCAGGGCCTGTGCTGGGCCTGCCCTCCAAGTGTAAATATCAAGGGAGTCATGTTATGTTCCTGGATCACTGTCGGATTTGGCCTGGATTTGATTTTCTAGCTCTAATAAATGTTTGTATGCTGTTTCTCTTTCTTTCTTTCTTTTTAATCTGGCCTTTGTTTCTCTGACAGTTGTGCACATGGTGCTGGGGTTTGAACCCAGGTCCTCAAGGGTGCCAGGCAAGCACTCCAACCGCTGAGCCATTGTGCTAGTCCGTTTTTTTTAATAACTATTTTCTTCTTCTTTTTTTTTTTTTTTTTTTTAAAGAAAGACAGAGAGAGAAAGAATCAGTTTTATTTAGTTTTTCATGTGGCTTTCATTGCTCCGACACTCCGTGTGTACATGGTGCTGGGCTTCGACCCACGTCCTTGCGCATGCCAGGCAAGAACTGTAACTGTCGAGCCACTGCTCCAGCCCCAACGACTATCTTCTAAAGCAGTTTTCAGGTTGCAGAACAGTTGAGCAGAGAGTCTGGAATTCCCATGTACCCCCACGCCCCCTCTCCCGGCTTCTCTAACATCAGTTATTCGTCTGATAAGCCATTGTACTTGATGAGCAGCCCGTTACACGGAGCGCTACATCCAGGCGCCCCTAACAGCTGAACCCCACAGTTCACGTTGGGGTCACTCCGCCTTGTGCTTTCCTTGGGCCTTGCCCAATGCCTGACGTGCACCCACTGTAGCAGGGCCGTGCCGGAGAGTTTCACTTCCCGAAACTTCTCCATGTCCCCCGTGTCGCTACCCACAACCACTCAGCTTTCATCGTCTGTAGTTTTGCCTCTTGCAGACTGTCACTGGTGGGATCATATGACTCGGTATGCATTTCTCTTCATGATGGACCGACCAGGCTCCTCCGTGCAGGCACCCATCTGTGTATCCCGTCCACCTGCTGGAAGCGCGTCCTACTTGCTTGTGACCTTTGATCCTTTGATGATCACGAACAGCTGCCGCACAGGTTTTGTGCTCGCTGCGGTCAACACTCAGGAGTGCGGCTGCTGGGTCCTAGGCAGGCTCCTTCCCAATGGCCCGTCATTCCAGGAGCTGCCTGGCTCCACGTTCTCACCAGCCTTTCTTAGTGTTCAGGGTTTGCTACGGTTTTAAACTACAACACTTTTTTCTTTTTTTAAAGAGAGAAAGTGAGAGAGAGTCGATTTTGTTATTTTTTCTCTTTTTTCTTTTTCGGACACCTAGTTGTACACGTGGTGCTGGGGTTTGAACCCAGGCCCCCACACATACCAGGCAAGTGCTTTACCGCTGAGCCACTGCTCCAGCCCCCTCTCCTTTTTCTTTCTTCTTTCTTTGAAGAGAGAATGAATTTTATTTATTTCTTCATCTGGTCTCTGTTTCTCCAACACTTAGTTGTGAATGTGGTCCTGGTTTCAAACCTGGGTTTTTGCACAAGCCAGGCAAACGCTCCAACCACTGAGCCACCGCCCCAGCCCCTAATGTGTGAAGTTCACAGTGTGGACTTTTCTCAGGCAGCATCACTGTACTGCACTGGGAGCTCTGCAGCCCTGTGGATCTGAATTTGAGCCCTTCATCTGTTTCTAAGCTTGCTGTGTAGGAGTGAGTAAGTTACCTAACCTCTCTGTTCTTCAGTTTCCTTGTCTATAAAATGCATCTTGTTCCCTGCTTATGGTGCTTTGTACGGAGCAAAGAAGCACGTAAATCACTTTCATGTAACGCCCAGTATATAGTAGGCACCAAATTACTGTTGCTGACAGAAGCAGTAAGTGCCTGCTTACAACCATCAGTTTCTTTTAAGTATGTGTGCATTTTTAAAAATAAACTTTTAGATATACAGAGAAATTGCGAGGACAGTACAGAGTTCCCGTGTCTTTCCGTCTAAATTTTCCTGCAATTGGTGTCTTATATTTGTTACAATTAATGAGCCAATATTGACAGGTTATTAGTCTGAAGACTAGAGTTTACTGAGATTTTTTTTAAGACAGAAAGAAAAAGTCTATTTTATTTTTTCATCTGGTTTTTGTTCTTCTGACAGTTGTGTACGTGGTGCTAGGATTCGAATCTAGGTCCCTCATGCATGCCAAGCAAGTGCTCCAACCACCGAGCCACTGCTCCAGCCCTCGGATTTCTTTATTTTTTCCTAATGTGCTTTTCTGTCCCCAAGTGCCATCTGGGACCCCACACTTGATTTGGTTGTAGGTCTCCCTGCCTGAGAAATGGTCCTTTGCTTTGGATCACTGGAATTTTATTATTTTATTATTGTTACCATGCACAGTGCTGGGTTTGACCCCAGGGCCTCACACATACTAAGCAGGTGCTCCACCACTGAACTAGACCCCCAGCCAGAAGTAAATCTGTGTGTTTATTCATGATTCTAGTACGGGGATTGAACCCAGAGGCACTTTACTACTGAGGCACAATCCCAGTTCTTATTTTTCACTTCCTCACAGGATCTCAGTAAGCTGCTGATAGCGTGAGCTTGCGATCCTCCTGCCTCAGCCTCCTGCGTTGCTGGGATGACCGTTGTGCGTCACTGCACCTGGCCAGAAGTTTAATTCTGATGCAGACCATGGATCTCCATTATAGGATTCAGCTAGAACTCTGTCACAAGCTGGGGATGTAGCTCAGTGGTAGAGCACTTGCCTGGCACGTACAAGGTGCTGGGTTCAATCCCCACTACGGCCAAAAAAAAAGGACATTCTTTAAAAAAAAAACAAAAACTGTCACCAAACTGTTGTACCTAGTAGTAGCCCTGAGTGCAGTACGTACATCAAGCCCTCCCCCTGCACCCTGCCTGCTGTGGTTGCCCGTATCTGAAACCTGCTGTTCTGCTAGAAAAGAGAACCTCCGCAGCCATATCCTGCCCAGTTGGTGCACCTGACTTCTGGTAAAGGGAACCCTAGTAGCAGACGCTGCTTGGGCTGGCTTTGCTGCCTGGGCACTGTGTCTGAGGAGAGTGCCCTTTCCACCTGCCCCCCAACCCAGCCAGGTGGCCGGGTGCTAGAAGTGGCCCCTGGGCGTGTGCACCGTGCTGGGCAGTTTCTCCGAACGCTTCGGCTGGCGCTTCCTCCCTGATGTCACCAGGTGAGAACGCATCGGAGGCTTCAGTTTTGGGTGCCAAATCAAAGTCAGTTTGTCGGCCACGCCCCGCCAGACGGCGGCGGGCTTGTGTGCTGGGGACAAGGCAGCTTCCCTTTTGAAATCGGCACTTTTCTAAGAACTGGAAACAAGCCTCCGAGGCTGTGACTTCACTTTTCTTGGAACTGCTTTACATTATAAAACAATACGAAACCGTCATCTAGCTGGTTTTGGACCCCCTGAGTCCCTGATTCTTTCTGTTGCACGTTCTTGTGAAGCTGAGGGCTCACCGCAAAATTCTTCCTCATCAGGTGAAGCGGCGGGGGGGGGGGGGCTGTGAAATAATGAGCTGGTTTGTGTCCGATTCCGTGATTAAGGAGAAAAGGAACCTAGAAGAGACAGTGCTTGCCGGTGCTTGCCGAGTCAGCTTCAGATTGCGAGGACTGCAGCCAGGAGCTCTGGCGGGCCACCAAATGGGCTGGCACTGGGCTTGCTAAAGCTCAGGGGTCCCAGCCTGTCGCAGGGGCCGGTGGAGTGCACCTTCTGCTGACCTGCATTTAGCTGCTATCCCTGAGCCCATGCAAAAGGGCATCACGGAGGGGCCCAGCCTGCTCCAACAGGAAGGCAGCAGTGCCATCACACCTGAAGCCCAGGCCTGGCCCTGGCCTTGCCCCTTGCTGGCTGACTCCGCTCTTGGAGGGCCAACTGTGAAGGGTCCATCAGTCTCCCTCCCTTCACAGGATGGCTGCTGGCAGGTTCTTGGGGACCAGATTCACTGTCCCTTCTGAGCAGGGACATCTGCAGACTGGCACACAGTTGTCCTGGGCTCTGTCTCTGCAGGAGGGACCTCCAGTGACAGGACCGTCTCTGCTCAGCGGGGTCCTTGCATAACACACCGCTCAGTCAGTAAATGTTAGGACCGGCTGGGTTTTATTTGGAAGCCGAGGAAGTCTGCTAATGAAAAGAGCCCCTTCATCAGCCTTGAGTCAAACACTCCATGTGGTTTCATGAGGGGCCCACGGGGGCCACCGAGAATGTTGAAGACCACTTTGAAGCGCTGAAGGAAGACAGCTGAGCCCCAGAGAGGATTTGTGTGTTTGGGCAACATCGGAAATGAGAGTCCTCTGAGAACACTGGTTTCTGGGGGCTGGTGGTCTTGAACTTGGGTGCTAGCACCCCATGCTGGTCGGTCCCTGCACCTGTCACTTCTGTGGGGCCTGAGCCCTGGGAAATGGGTGCCCCACTGAGGAGAGTAAAAAGCCACAGAACATGGCAGGGCCCTGCGAAGTTTCACACTCTGCTCCCTGGGAGTGACACCCACCTTGGGCAATCCCTGTCTGGGCTGGGTGGCTGTGGGTAGGTTACTTCACCTTGCTATGTCAGGTGTCCATAGAGAAGGGGTGATGGGGTATGAGAGGCTAAATAACGTCCCCGAGCTGCTAACCAGATTCCAGGCAGTCTGAGCAGGTGCCAAAAACCACATTTGTTTCATTGGCTTTTGGGTCACCAAGCACTTGCTGAGAACCTTCCGGGTCCTCCACTCCGGACTCAGGGAGCACACACAGGGCTCATGCTGTGGTCTGACCTCACATTCTGCCTCATCACCCTCTGAGGCCCTTGGTCACATCTGCACAATCCTCCCAGCTTCCGAGGTTTAGGGCATTGGCTTTACCCTGCCTTCCCTCCAGCCTGCATCCAGGAGTCCACAGGGAACACGTCCATCTTGCCCTAAGGCCTGTGTCCATCCTGAGCGTGGCTCCTGTCCATCTGTGGACCTGTGGAATTCACTAAGGCACAATGGGCAAGACCCTGAGGGTGTGTTCTGCTTCTCACTCAAGGGACCAGAGAACAGGCAAGGAAGGAAAAAAGAAATGAGCCTCTGCATCTGGAACTAGCAGACTTTTCTTTTCTTCTTTTGGTGCCAGGGATTGAACCCAGGGGCCGAACCCAGGGGCACTTACCATTGAGCCACAGCTTCAGCCTTTTCCCCCATTTTTATTTTGAGACAGCATCTAAGTTGCTTAGGGCTTTGCTAAGTTGCAGAGGCTGGCTTTGAACTTGCGATCCTCCTGCCTGAGCCTCCTGAACTTCTGGGATCATAGGCGTGAGTCACCACACCCTGCTAGACTTCTAAGCTTCCCTTCCTCCTGGCCAAGTGGAGTTTTTCAGAAGGGTTTGTCGCCATCTAACTCTGGGAGGCGGAGAAGGCAGGATCAGAGCTCACTAGCGCATCAGAGGCCTCCCTAGGGTTTCCTCCGTACAGCTGGGCCCGTTTCGCATGCAAAACTGCTCAGGGCATTCTGCACGTAGGACCCGGGATCATCAAACGTGGCTGGTTGATCAGCCCCCGTGGGCCCCACCTGCTCTCTACCCGCAGCTTTACTTAGAATCCACGTGGGCCTGGCTCAAGACAGTGTAAGCGCTTAGAAAACTGCAGGTGATTCTTATAATCAGTGAGGGCTGAGGCTGGAGGGGCCTCAACCAGAGCAGCTGGAGCGCTGGTTGAGTAATGATGGAGGCCCGAGGGTGTGGCTCGTGCCCCAGGCTTTAGTGGAGGATAAAAAAGCCAACCTGGAGGAACCAGGCCTGTTTACCTCCCGGATGGCCCAGACCATCTACCGGTGGCGCTGGGCTGCTGCCAGGGTGTTTCGAAGCAGTGACGCCAGATTTCCTTTTTAAAAGTGAGTTCATGGGGCTGGAGTGGTGGCCTGGGAGTTATGGCTCTTAAAAAATTTTTAAAAAGTTCATTTAAAGAAAAATATGAGTGGCTGTTACAGAGGTGACTGATGTGCGGGTGGACCCTTGGCCTTGGTGTCCTGGAAGAAGGCTGCGCTAACGTGGTGGCCTTGGCCTTGCGGGGCTTGAAACGTGGCTAGTATGACTAGGAGGGGGGCCAGAATTCTGAAGCAGAGACACAGATGCCTTCTGCTCCACTGCGGGCTGCGCACCATGGCTTCTTCCTGCATGGAAGGACCCGAGACCCTGCCTCAGTGGGGATGAGACGGTGTCACCTTGGTGAGAGGCCTGAGTCCTGGACTTAGTCTCCCTCTTACTCACCAGGGGCCTGGAGGTGGCAGTGTTAAGGCCACCTGGAGAGGCATATGAGGACACTGTGTCTTTGGTAGGTGTGACCCAGCCCTGGCACTGGAGACCATGGTCAGGGAGCGGAAGAGTGCTATGAATATGTTGCCTGCGGCATATGACACATACACTGTTCTCACAGCTCCCTGGACTGGGCGGTGGGGTTGGCTGAGCCCCCTCCAGGAGGCCCTGGGAAGAAGCCTTCCAGCTCCTTCGGTCCGGATCCAGATACTCTCAGTTGTAGGGCCAAGGTCCCACTGCCTTGCTGGTGGTCAACCAGGGGCTCCTCTCAGCTCCTAGAAGTTCTCCCTTTTTGCTTTTTGGTACTGGGGATTGAACTACTGAGCAGCCCTTTTTTATTTTCAGACAGAGCCTTGCTAAGTTGCTGAGGCTGGCTTTGAACTTGCGATCCTCCTGCTTCAGCCTCCAGAGCTGCTGGGATTCCAGGTGTGCACACCACACCCAGCTCCCTCCGTCTTTTCACGCCAGGAATGAGTGGAATCTTTCTAGAACTTCCAATCTGTTTTCCCTTCTGCCCTCTGGGCCCAGATTTAAAGCATTTAAGTGATGAAGTGGGGCCCCCTCTCAAGGTCAAATGCTTTGGGACTTGACCTCTGCACCGTCCCTTCCCAGGAGTGCCTGGTGTTCGAGTCTCCAGCAAGGACCTGCCAGGTGGGGCAGCATGAGGGTTTAGACAGACTGTGGTCTCCCTTCCCAGCATGACTTGCAACACGGGACCTGCACCTCTGGGCCTCAGTTTCCCCATCTGCACAACGGGAGTGAGCACAGCCTTGTAAAATCCGTCCTGCACCGGCTGGGACACTGATTCCGCCCTTAGTCCCCAGCTCCTAGCTGCCCTGCTTCTCCATGTCCTCCACCTGCATGGCTGGGGCATGGTCCTTTAAGGAGAGCCAGCCGCTGGCTCCAGGACCTTGGTCTGCTCAGCTGGGCAGTCTGGCCAGCCTTAGCGTGGGAAAGGCCTTCTTACAAATGTGTGTATGAGTTCCAGCCTGCATGGCTGTGCGTGCTGACGTGGCCTCGGTGCCGGGTGGGGCGGGAGGCAGCGCCTCCCCTCCCCTCATTCATTGCCACCCTAGCTGGCTTTGACATGAGTGCCCTGTTTACTCCATGGTTATGGTCCTTTAGGAGCAAGTTTGCTTGAAAACCTTGTGAAATTATTTATGGAGAAGGAGGAATTTTGGGTAATGGCAAAACAACTGGCCAGTTTTCAAAAGTTCCAGCATGGGTGGTTTATAGCTAATTGGAAAAACATGTTTATTTCTTAGTTGACTTGATCCTTTCTGGCCATGCCTGGGGCCTTAAGTGTTCCCGGAAGGGTTCAGGGCATCATCAGCTCCCAGGGTGGTCACCATGGTGACAGACGGGGCAGAGAGCGTGCCTGCATCCCAGCCTTTCGGGTGCCACCAGCCTTCCTGGGTGGGTGGCAGAGCGTGGGGATTTGTTCTGGTGTGAAATTCAGCCTTTGAAGTGGAAGGTTCTAGAGGCCGAGGAAACTGCTCAGAGCAGGGGTCCCCAGCCTTGGGGTCGGCACAGTGCCCGGCTTTCCAGCCTTCAACGGCCATTCTCAGGGACAGAAATTGATGGAGCCTGTCTTCTCTGCCAGAGTGTTTCCAGGGACAGACGATTCGGCTGGGCTCTGCCACCTCTCAGCTGGCCGGGTGCAGGCCCTGGCTCCGGCTCTGTGGGCTGCAGGGCTGTCATTTAGGATGGGGAGGGCCACTCCAGGTCCCTGTTTCAGGATGAAGTGCAGGGTGGAATCCCCCTCCTGGGGACCAAGATGTGACCCTGCTCTTCGAGCTGTGTGGGTTGGTGGTTTCCTCTCACTCTCTCCACTTCCTTCCTCAAACCCCAAAAGAGGCTTCACAGGAAAGGAAGCGCCTTTCAGATCCTGAGTGCAACTGGGAACGGCCAGGCCATCAGCTGGGCTGCCTGGGTTGTGGCTGCAAGCCACCAGGGCCACCGAGGCACAGCCGGCCACCCTAGTTCACGCCTGGAGGTGCTCTCAGACGAGCAGCGTGGCAGGACTGCCCAGCGCGGGGACCTTCTAGTGCTGTGGTAGGGCTGAGGACACCTACGGGGAATCTGGCTCCGAGCGTGGAACAGGGCCCCCACCTTCCAGCACTGGCCCGTTTTTACCACTGGCTCTGCAGCCATGGGAAGGAGACCTGCTCCACAGAGATGGGCAGCCAGGCAGGAAGTGCTGACTGTGGCCAGGGGCAGTGGCTCTAACATGGTTGCTCTACTGTCCACCCTGTGTTTCACCGAAACCCTGAACCGCTCCAGCCACCGGAGATCAGCGTCAGGTGCTTCTGAAGCTGGGGTGGTTATTCACACCGCCCCCAGCACAAAATGCCAGCGCCATTCAAACCGTCAGGTTCCAGGTGACGACAGCCAAGCGTGCATGTGGCGCGGGTGGGGGGCTCTGCACTGAGGGGGCAGTTTACATGCCTGGGAGATGGGCGTGACTGGAAGCACTCGGGCAGCCGGCCGGCAGCAAGTCCATGAATTTGGCAACCCTGCCCTCCGGGTGGGTTGACTTGTGCCTTTGCTAGGACACTGGCCTGGAGGAGGCTCGGGGGATGAGCAGGTGTGCCCCCGCAGTGACAGCACCTGCGGAACAGGAGGTCCCTGAGCCTGGACACCTGACCCAACCATCTGTCCCGGGGTTCAAAGTACATCCCAGAGCAGCGTCACCACCCGAGTCAACAGTTACCAACACCCTTCAGTAAAGTTCAGTGTGCCCGTGGGTGTGGGTTAGGTGAAAACCGATGGATGAACTTCAAAACAGACCAGGAGGGTCAACTAAAACCCTCTGCCCTGCGCATTCCCGCAGACACCGCACCCACTGCAGATCCCTGTGAGCACCTGAGCTCCTGTGTTCTGAGTGAGCTTTCCACAGACACTTGTGTCCTCAGGACAAGGACGTGGCCATAGCTGGGGAGCAGCTTTTCCCTGGAGAGTGAATCGGGGATTGCCAGGCAAAGCTTGTTTGCGGAGTTGGGCTTATATGAACTGTTGGTGAAAAAGAAAAACTGCTGTTCTGCTGTGCTGTTCTGCCCTATTCCAGATGTTCCTGGGTGCACAAGGGGCTCAGGGGCTTCCCCCTCCTTCTCTACCTCCCTCTCTCCCTCTCCCCACCCCCCACTTCCCTGTCTCTTTTGTGGTACTGGGATTGAACCCAGGGGAGTTCAATCCAGCTACATCCCTAGCCCTTTTAAAAATTATTTTATTTTGTTTTATTTTGAGACAATGTCTTGCTAAATTTTTGAGGCTGGCCTCGAACTTGTGATCCTCCTGCCTCAGCCTCCCGAGTTGCTGGGATCACAGGTGTGTACCACTGCACCTGGATTCTTCCCCCTCTCTCCTGGGGACCCTATTCTAAGCCTGACAGGCATCAAATTAAAAGACAGGAAAAAGCTCTAATCTGGCTGGGTAGGAGCAGGTAAGATTCTCTGGATGGGTGGGTTCTGGAAAGACTTCGGCGTGGGCAGTCTTATTTAATTACAAAACCAAAATATTGCTTGTAATATCTTCCTTCTCCTATGAGCTTTTTAAAATGGAAGTGTAATTCACGTGCCATAAGATGGACCACTTTATAAAATTAGCTGGGTTTGTGCATTCATAGGGTTGAACAACTATCACCACTCATTCCAGAACACTTACACCACTTCTAAAAGACACTGCCCAAAGCCTCCATCCCTGTTGACCCCTAGTTTGTCTTTCTGAATTTCTCTATTCTGGACACATAGTGTACTTGGGAATTGGAGAATATGCATTTTGTTCCTGGCTTCTCTCTCAGCCTGTTGTAAGTTGTTCAAGATCCATCCCGGCTGTAGCACAAATCAGTGCTTTGTTCCTTTTCTTGACTGAATAGTATTCCATTGTGTGGGTATGCCACATTCCATGTCTCCCCTCATCAAGCAATGGACACGTGGTTATTGGCAGCAAGGACTTGTGAGACCTAAGAAGACTGCAGGAGTCCCAGAGCCAGGCCTCGAATTTAGGAAAGACGACTAGAAGTTAGGGAAAAGATAGTACAGTCATGAACATACCTAGTGAAAAAGGCCAGTTTTGCAGCTTTTGACTGTGCGATCTGAAGGTACTGTGCTCACGCGCTGCACACACACCACGCCTGTCTGACGCTAACGGGCCTTGCGTGCCTTTTTCCATCTTGTTGCCCCTTTTATCTGATCTTTGGTTTTGGGTTTTTTTTTTTCTTTTTCTTGTACTGGAGATGAAACCTGGGATGCTTAATCCCCAGCCCTTTTTAATTTTGAGGCAGGGTCTCACTAACTTGCTTAGGGCCTCACTAAGTTGCTGAGGCTGACTTTGACTTGAGATCCTCCTGCCTCAGCCTCCGAGTCCCTGGGACTACCGGCGTGCGCCACTGCACCCAGCTGACCTGTGTTTTCATGTTTAACGTGTATCTCCTCCGCACAGCACGGAGTGGGGCAGGGTTTTATTTGTGTTTTGGTGCTTTTTTCTTGAGGGAGAAAAAATCAATTTTATTTTTTCGTTTGATCTTTGTTTCTCTGACATTCAGTTGTGTCTGTGGCACTGGAGTTTGAACCTGGGCCCTTGCGCATGCCAGGCAAGCACTCCAACTGCTGAGCCATCGCTCCAAGCCTGGATTTGGGTGCTTTTTGGCATCCGAGCCCACTTGCAGGGATCGGTTCGTTTGTACCAGGGGCATTTCAGCGTGGTGGCTGTTTCCCATCTCTCCCCCCTCACCTCGGACATTTTCTTCTAACTCCTCTACTGGCTGTCGCTCTATCTTTTCCCCTAGGTTTTCTCTTACAGCTGTATAATTTCTCTTCAGTGTTTGTTCTAGGGATTACAGGATACGCCCTAATTTGTTACCGTCCTTGTAATTCTTGTGCTATGACTTTGCCCATGAGGCAATAAAAAGGAAGAACTGAGGTGGGTGAGGCCTAGGAAGCCAGGCACGAAGGACGCGTGCTTTTTATTGGTGCAGTGCGATTGCACATGTCAGAATTTGTGGGTGCATATGTGCACATGCACACAGGTAGTGAGGCCAATGGCACTCCCTCCTCCCTGCCCCTGTCCCTTTCCTCTCTGTACTGATCTCTCTTCGATTTTCACGAAACCAGCTGCTTGCGCGTACACGCACACGCATGCATAGACACATGCAATCGCTGGTACGCACGCACACCCTCTTCACTTCCTCCTCCCTAGCCTCCACTTCCTGAGTCTGGCTTACTTTGGTTAACACAGAGCTCTCGAGTTCCAGTCCTCTTTATGGCTGGAGAAGACTGTGGTATGGGTGGACCACGTTTTCTTTTCTGTTCACCCACCAGTGGCCCCTGGGCAGCTCCGTAGTTTGGCTGTGTGGATTGTGCTGACGTGACGTGGGTGTCCGTGGGTCACTGGCGTAGATGGCTTCACTTCCTTAGCACAGCTGCTGAGGAATGGGACGGCAGGTCAGGTGGGGGCTCCATGCCCCTCTTGATGAGCCCACACTGATGACCAAGGAGTCTGTATGGGCTGCAACCCACCCCCGTGTGCAAGGTTCTTCTCCCCACAGCCCTCCAGCATGCGTTTCTAATGCTTGATGAATGCGGTTCTCCATGACGGGCTCAGAACAGGCCACCACGGAGCCCAGGGACCAGGTCAA